>OY856411.1:1017798010-1017958010 GCA_963693085.1 Alisma plantago-aquatica
TCATAGCCATGTGCAGGATATCGGTGAACCCTAGGTGTTGGCAGAAGGTGTATGGCATAATTGATATGCATGTGCCTAAATTAGCAAGTCCCTTACGGTAGGTGTCGTCTCCAAGGAAATAAACTATCTTGAATAAGATAGGATCCTTTTGCTTTTGAGTCATATGGTTCTGGACTATATCATAGGTGTTTTTTGACAGCTTCACAGTTTCACATTCTTCAACCATGTATTTTTTGGATAAGAGGGGTCTTGACATATTTGCACTAGGTTGGCATTTTAGCTAGTGCATCAAGGAATGGGATATCAACATGGAGCTTTTTCATGGTGTCTTCGAATTTCATGAATCTTTCATCTAGCATTGTGAAAACCTATTGCCACACAAACAAGATTACTCAAAACAAAGTGCGGAATTATCATTAATAACAATATTACTACAAAATAGGGTAAATTAAAATTGATCTCATAATAGGATTTCCAGTTGAACAACACACAATTGAAGCCATATATATTTACACTTGTGTTCCATTCATATCAAAAGTATTACACAATATTGTTCAGTGGCTATCTAGCCACCACCTTCTACATGTAATTATCTGCTCATGTATACAAATCATGCATGTACCACTATGGCATACAGCCAAAAACTTAAAATGATGTACAATATTTACAAAACAACCCCAAGGACCTGGGTGTACAGGGATGACACATAGGAATCTATTACTAGACACTAGTTGCACATCCATGATTCAACAGCTATATCTTCACTAGTTATAAGTCTTATTCACATGAACTCTATCTCATCGTGCACGTCCACCTAAAAAATGTGGAACCCACTAGGAGACCAAACATCCCAGTGAGAGGTATAACTCTCCGCCACCATCTATTATAAACACAGATAACTAAAACAAGAGATTTTACTATTAACTGATAAGCATATTCAGTTCAATGATATAAATAGGGAAATTATCACAGCTTAAACAATTAGGCGTCTATACTAAATAGTAGATCATCTTAAGCCTTGAGAAGGAATATGAACTAAATGTATAACCATTATGAAATAAATAGTATAAGAAACAAAGTGAGGGGGGTCATTCAATGTTATTCGTATGTGACCTTAGAAATAATACTACACGGTTGTGTTACATCTTTAATTATTATGCCCTGAGGATTTGAAGAGTACCACTCAAATCTCACTGATCACTGCTAAGTCAAAATCAATACCATACAAGATCAATGGAAGAGTTGAACTCCATGATCATCACCAGCACTACTTTTCTAGTTCAAGTCTACAATGAAGTGACATATAGTCAGACTATTAAAAGACAACAACTTATAGTCATAGCTACAGTCTTGTTGAAACAAAAACACATAGTCAAGGCTATGGTCCTATAAACAACTAGCCTGTCTTGGTACATGGAACAACACTAGAGAACTAGCTCTCACATGGTCATTCAATAATAAATAATATATCATTATTTGCACAATTTTAGGATATAGGAAGATACCTCCGTTGATACCCTACATATTCAACAATATATGCACTAAGTTTCCTATAGGAGTTACTCGTTTCACCATCCAGCTAAATATTGACGCTAAAGATGGATATTATGGTGCATGGAAACTACATGATTAAGGTTAAACTTTATTAGTTATGCCAATTGGGTGAATTAAGGCTCCATCATATAAGTGGACATACAAATCCCTAATTCAATCTAGTAAGGATAACTTGTGAAACAACTTAAGAAGATACAAAATGTATAAGGTGTGAGTTTGTCACATTTTCTCAAAGCAACACCATCTCACTGCCTTAAACAAGGCCATTAACATCACCACTTGTTAACAGTGCCATATCAGGCTAATCACTATTATTGCAGCACTGGGGATATACATTATTGGAGGATATAACCTCACAGTAGGCATCAAGCCTTCACTAAGTTATAAGACCAATCACTTTATTATTGTGACTCATTATTGTTTCATCATGCCTCCTTAGGCATATAAGCATCACCTGCATCACATCACATAAACACCGTAGCAATTATTAGCTATGAGAATCATCTCACCTGCAACATCAATGTTATGCAAATAAAGAGAAAATTCTTATTGTTATCTTGTTATTTTAAACACTTTAAGCAATATAAACAATACAACGTATGTCCCCTCAGTTTAGGGTTAGGGTTTCATACTTAACCTCATAAGGTACCATGATACTATTTACTAACCAACCTCTAATCTCATTACCTCCCACGAGTTTGGAGTGTATTAGGTTAAGCACTATAATTTATTACTAAGTCTGAACATTCACATATTTACAATTCTAGTGCACTTATTCAAGGCTCATAGTCATCATTTAGTATCATTTAGTCATATTCATAGCATGCACAAGCTATGAAACTCAATAATTCCTACAAGCTAAAACTATCCAAGTAGAAGAGAGAACGTATATATTCACATGTTATTCATCTATACATGTTTAACAAGTATATCATACCCTAGAATTAGGGTTAGGGTTCATTCACATAGCCATTTAGAGTTTACATCATGATTGTTGCACCAAACCCTAATTAAGTCACTTCCCACATTCTTAAAGCATATTAGAGTTAAAGGAAATGACTAGGGTTTAACATCATTAGTTGAACATGAGTGGGTAATGATGTCTACAATACTATGTATCATCATTATTTACATATGTAAGTGTACCATCTCAATATGTCACCAATATGTCACAACCATTCTTCATATGAATATACCAACCATGCACCAACATGGTATTGAGTCCCACTATCAACAAGGTGTCTCATCATTACATGACACTTGTATTGTTGTCTCTCACAAGGTCATTAATCATCTCAGTTTACTATGGGATATCAATCCCTCAATCATATCTCTAGAGGATTTCACCTCATTGTTGGATCCTAGATGGGTGATTGGATGCTCTAGGGGGGCGTGAATAGAGCTGAATGCACTTAAATAAAATTCATTAGACCTTCAAGATATATGAAAAGATAAGGTTGCTAAATAGGAAGTTTGAGTGCAACTAAAACATGCATAGTAAGGGAGAGAGAGATTGAACATACACTAAGTGACAAGCTATGTAGAGTGGTTCCATACTTCAAACTAGAAGTGAGTCAGTCCACTACCTAGAGAGGTCAACCTCTAGGATTTCTAAACCATTGCACTCTTATATTCATTTATAAGACTTACAATACATGACCAACCAAAGGGCTTACCTATCCAATACAAAGAATATCCACCTTACCAAGGACTTACCCACTTTTTAAGAGTCTTCAACCTTCACCAAGGTCTTACCCACTCAAGCACAAGTCTTCCACCTTTAAGGACTTTGCCACTCTTCTTGGAGAATCTTCCACCAAGGACTTACCCACTTGAGCAAGGAGTCTTCTGCCTTCACCAAGGGCTTACCCAATCTTGCTCCAAGTCTTCAGCCTTGATCTTCACAAAGGGACATCTTCCCTTGTTCTTTTTCACCTTTCTTAGCTAAGAGAGAGAACCTTCATCGGCATGGTTGAAATGAGAGATAGGGAGGTGGTGGAAGTGAGAGCCTCACAAGATATACATGTAGGACTAGCTCTCTTACAGATTTCTTGCTCACTCTAGCAAATGTAGCAAGTGATTAAGCTTAGAGAAAGAGAGAGGAGGCTGTAGGAAGCACTCAACTATAAAACAGGAACATCACATAGAGTTTTGCATTGAATGCTCAACCTTGTAATGAAGCCTAAGGGGTCTTATTTATATTTGGGGATTCCCCTTAGCCATTGGAAACACTTAAGAATGAAAACTAGCTATTTTGTGGCTGGAAACGGATATATTTCCACTTGTTGCAACTGCACAATGGCTAGAAACACTTTTCTACACTTTTCTATACAGTGCAATCAGTCGAGTTTCTATAAAGGTAACTCGACCGATCCCACTAAAAGATAAGTCAATTTAGGCCATCAATCGAGTTTGTCCTGGGGTAACATGACCGATTCACTTCAATCAGTTTTGTTCAGTAGAGGGATCAGTCAAGTTATGTGAAGTGCAAACTCGACCAAAAAAAAGTCATTTTCAAGATCCAATCAGGACCAATCGAGTTTGCAACTCGACTGATAAATAGCCTGATGTGAATTTTGGAAAATGTATTTTGAGTGTTTAAATATTCGATCTAAGTCCTCCTGGTTTTTTCTAAGCTTAACTACAAGTCATACAATCATTACAAGTGATTTACAACATTATTCTAATGGATTTACATCATTTTCCAAAAAAGTGCACTTGTATGGACTTTGACTTGTCTTTTCTCCAAGTTGAGATGCGCAAGTTAGGGCATTTGGAGTGTGTCTATACCTAATCTAAAATCACTCAAGTAGAGACATTACACACAAATAAGTGGAATGGTTTTGTCATCATCAAAACAAGGGTTTACTCAATTTAGACCTTGAGTCAACATTATCCCCCTTTTTGAAGATGACAAACCATTCCATAAATGTATTGAATGCATTTACGTAAAGGCATACCTTTGGAGAAACATAGGGGTTTCAATAGAATTGAGTTCATATGCTCCCCTCAATTGATATTGGTGGAGTTCTCATACTCCCCCTCAATTGATGCTAGTGGAGTTCTCGTACTCCCCCTCAATTGATGCTATTTCTCCTGCATGGTTAGCTTTCATAACATTTATAGAATACTATGTCTTCTACTCATATATGTTCTACACATATATGTCTTCTCCCCTTTACCTTCTCCCCTTTACATGGATATGCTTCTCCTCTTCATATAAGACATGCCTTCTTCCTCTTTTTTCCAAAAGAAGGCATACCTTTCTCCCCCTTTGTCATTTCAAAAAGTGGGGGTATGAAGAAATAAGAAACACCACTTGTTAGGAGAAAGGAGATAACAAAAGGTTATATGATGAGAGTAGAAGAGCACAGATAGGGGCTTGTCCAAGCATAGAAAGAAAACCAAGTTAAAGCATGCACTTGAACAACCCAAAATGCAAGATAAAGTACTACAGAAAAACAATAAATCGCACTTTTGACCCTGAAGATGACGAAATTTGACCAAAAAGTGTCAGGGCTGGTAGTAATGAGCCTTTCTCAGAAAGTAGTTTCTGCATAAAAAGTACTAGTCTTGCACCAAAAATTGAAACTGGAGCAAAAGTTTTATGAAATCCAAAAATGCTCCAATTTCTACATATAATGTAGATCTATCTATCCTACATCACAATGTTATGCAAGCAACTCAAGATAGTAGATATGCAATTCAAGAAACAAGCTTGAGCAAGTTTGAAATAAGATACAAGCATAGCATATAGTTGAATACCACTTGATGAATAGGGATAGAACTACATGTATATGAACTACTAGTAGATGATATCACAAGTTAGGACTACTAGTAGGATCTAGATCATAGCAAGAGATACCAAAAGATACACAAGATAAAGCAAGCTATGAGTATATATAGAGATATATTCAAAAAAAGAGATATGCAATTTTAGAAGAATGAAATGATATAACTCACTAACAAGTATGCATCATTACAAAAAGATGATCACCACTAAGAACATCAAGGTTGTATCCAAACAAGATATATAACAAGATATATGTAGCAAGTTAGAGCACAACGGAAGCAATTTAAGACACAACCAAAAGATCCAAAGAGATCATCATCAAAACCTACAAAATAACTCAAAGAAAGTAATTGCAAGATATAGATATGCCAATTTAGAGTAATTAGAGGGATAGAGGTGTAAGCAAGATAGGAAATTAAAAGCATGGCAATATGCATATATAGATGTACCAAGGGAGTGCCAAAGAATAAGGCTATTGGTTGAGAAAATCTAGTTGAGAGGGAAATTCTCATTCAACAAACCAAATCTATATTCTACGTACACTGTTGTCGGTCGAGTTATGTGTATTGACAACTCGATTGATGAAAATTGTTGGCAACACCCATTGGTGCCTATCGTTCGAGTTTCAAACAGGACAAACTCAACCGACGATGTTGTCAAAAAGCACATATATTTCATACAAACATATTTAGAAACATGCTAAAGATATAAGACATATCCAAACATGTGTAAGCAAGTTAGTAATGCACTATGAAAGCATTAGAAACAATCTTTGAGCAACAGTGTGAAGAGAATCACAAAATACCAATTTTGACTGGAAAACCACATGCATAGTTCACACTAACTTGACAAAAACAAGTTAGAAATGGTTATAAGCAAGAAAACATTTACCTTTGTTCTTACCATTTCTTTTTTCACTTGTTGTCACCCTATACACATCTCACTTTTCTTCTTTCATATGGGTTGAGAAGTCAATTTGCAATTCAATAGCTCAAGTCAATCCATTTGCAAGTACCTACAAGAAGAAAGATGAAATGGTCCCCAATCATGTTTTTGGGTCCGGAGGGGTTAGCTTAGCAACCCAAGTCCTATTGCTCTTGGGTGTTTTCCTAAAAGGACAATATGTAGAATAATGGCCAATATCATTGCAATAGTTGCATGTGCCCATAGTCTTGGAACTAGAGGATTCTCCATGGAAGATCGGAGGTCCTTTACCTTTGTTGTTCCTTTGACTACTATCATATCCTAAACCTTGTCTACCGACTTGTTTAGTAGTATGGTGTAGGATGTCATTAAGATTCTTTTTACCAACTAAGAATCTTTGCAAAGAAGATCTCAAACAGTCATTATCATGCATAAGATAAGCAGTAGTAGAAGACAAATTATTGATATTCTCTCTAGCATGCAAAAGATCATATTCTAAGCAAAGAGATTTAGTAAAATAAGAATCTATATCAATATGAAGAGCAGCAGCATTATTCTCTCTACTAGTTGAACTAGAAAAACTTTCAAGCACATTGATTTTAGCAAGCAAGGAGGCATTTTCTATTTCAAGCAAATCAATCTTAAATAGATAAATACCATTTTCATATTCTAATCCTTGCAAAACAAAATCTTTGTCCTTGTTTTGATATTTAAGAACATCAATATCATGCATGAGAGAATCAACAATTAAAGTATGTTGTTCATTAGAACTAGGCATAAGAGTTGAGCTTCTAGAAATTTAATCTCATCAAGCAAACTAGCATTTTCAAGTTTAAGAGAGTCTACTTGGCTAAAACCAGCATTTTTTTCATCAAGCAAGCAAAAATTAGCATTTTCAAGATCATCTAATTATATATGTATATTATCAAAAGTTCTAGCAAGTTTTTTCCTTTTCTTTTTAGAGGACTTAAAAGAGGCACGAGTAGCATTAATGATAGCAATTAAAGGTTCTTTATCTAAAGAGTTTATATTTACCTCATTTGAGTCTTTTCTTGTAGAAGCCATCAGAGAAAAATGCCATTCTCCTTTTTCACGAGAGCTTGAGCTAGATCCTCCATTAAATTCTTCACTTGAGTTTGAGTTGGAGAAGTCACTTGAGCATGAGTGCTAATTCTCGTTCATCTTGTACTTCTCTTCTTTTTTCTTGTGACGACAGGTCTTCTTGCCTTGTAGACAATCTATCTTGAAGTGACCCTTCTTTCCACACTTGAGGCACCAGATGGAAGAGGAATATTTGCCTTTGTATAATTAACCCTTGGAGTACATGGCATCTTATTCAACATGAGAGGATGGAGAGGCTTGTCCCATAATAGCTTCAATTTGAGCCTTCATTTCAGCCTTCTTCATTCTCTTGAGCTCTTTCTCCTATTGTCTTTCAACTTCTTCTCTTTTGTCAAATGTGGCTTCATGGGCTTGTAGATTTCCAATGATCTCTTCAATGGGGATATCATGAAGAGATCTTACTTCTTCAATGGAAGTCACCTTGGGTTCCCATCTCTTAGGGAGAGTTCTAAGGATCTTTGAGTTGATATGTCCTCTACTCATAGGATGTCCTAGAATAGTAAGACCATTCACAATGGTATTGAGCCTTGAGTATATGTTGGCTATCTTCTCCTCATTTTTCCATCTTGAAGTTCTCAAACAATCCATTGAGCATGTAGACTTTTCTTTCCTTCACTTGTTGAGTTCCATCATAAGTGATGCATAGCTTTCTCCATACCTCACAGGCCGTCTCACAAGAAGAAATCTGGTTGAACTTAGTGGAGGTCATGGTGGCATAGAGAATGTTGATAGCTCCTGCATTCAAGGTGGCTTTCTTCATGATAGCTTCATCCCATTCTTTTATCTTTGCCACCGGTAGCTTGTATGGATGGTCCCCCATTTTCCATATCTCAAAACTTGATCCTTGGATGTAGAATTGTAGCCTTCTTTTCCAATAGAGGAAGTTACTCCCATTAAAGATTGGAAGGTTGATGAAGTATCTTCCACCTTGGTAGTCACCCATCTTCTCCTACTTGTTGAAGTATGCTTGGAGAAACCTGCTCTGATACCAATTGTTGGATCCTAGATGGTTTATTGGATGCTCTAAAGGGGGGTGAATAGAGTTGAATGCACTTAAACAAAATTCATTAGACCTTCAAGATATATCAAAAGATAAGGTTGCTAAATAGGAAGTTTGGGTACAACTAAAACATGCATAGCAAGGGAGAGAGAGATTGAACATACACCAAATGACAAACTATGTAGAGTGGTTCCACACTT
This sequence comes from Alisma plantago-aquatica, assembly GCA_963693085.1. Taxonomy (NCBI): domain Eukaryota; kingdom Viridiplantae; phylum Streptophyta; class Magnoliopsida; order Alismatales; family Alismataceae; genus Alisma; species Alisma plantago-aquatica. The sequence goes on from OY856411.1 coordinate 1,017,806,604, forward strand.
CAAACTAGAAGTGAGTCAGTACACTACCTAGAGAGTTCAACTTGTAGGATTTCTTAACCATTGCACTCTTATATTCATTCATAAGACTTACAATATATGACCAACCAAAGGGCTTAACTATCCAATACAAAGTGTATCCACCTTACCAAGAACTTACCCACTTTGCAACAGTCTTCAGTCTTCACCAAGGTCTTACCCACTCAAGCACAAGTCTTCCTCCTTCAAAGACTTTGCCACTCTTCTTGGAGAAGCTTCCACCCAGGACATACCCACTTCAGCAAGGAGACTTCTACCTTCACCAAGGGCTTACCCACTCTTACTCTAAGTCTTCAGCCTTAATATTCACTAAGGGACACTTTCCCTTGTTCTTCTTCACCTCTCTTAGCCAAGAGAGAGAACCTTCATCTTCATGGTTGAAATGAGAGATTGGGAGGTGGTGGAAGTGAGAGCCTCACAAGATATACATGTAGGACTAGCTCTCTTACAGATTCCTCCGTCCTCGGCGTCTACATAAAAATTTGAATCCCACGGGGGTGAGACAATTGAATAATTGTCCCAGCGAGAGTTATAACTCTTCACCAGAAGCATTGTTATTGCAAAGATTAAGATAACAATGAGCAGCAGAACTATAATTATTCCACAGCAGGCAATTCATTGATTAAACTAAGTAGAGAAGCATTCTCTAAGCAATCATTTCAATTATAACTTGATTGAATGACAAGACTTATATCAATAAAGAATATGAATAACTTGTATACTAGTTATTCAACTAGAACACTATAAACAATATATCATCAATCATTGTTTCTCATAGTTCAACCTAAGCAATTAAGCTATACGGCTGATTACATTTTTCAAACATATTTATGCCCTGAGGAGATGAGGTATACCACTCATTCTCCAACTGACCATTACTAAATCGCAATCGATACCATACATAGGTCATCAGAAGAGTCGGATTTCTATGACCTCATCTTCCTCAGTCATTGTGAGGTACAACATGCAGGACATCTTGTGTCTCTATTTAAATAGCTTTCCAGGGTATTCTGGAAACTTCGCTATTAGAGTTACAGTGGCATGTTGTACTCTCTTTTCCATCGAGGGATTTCTTGTTTATCTCTCATCGATGCGGCATTAACAACATCATCGGGACATTAGTGATACATCATCCCGACATACACATATAATGAAGGATTGAGAGATTAAATGTACATCTCACATCAATTCCCTCATTAGGATGTAAGGATATTCGCGTCCATAACCCCCACATACTCAAAAGTATGCTCTCCAGGAGTTCCCTTAGGAAAACCTGTTTCACCATCATTTATTTTCTGACAATGATGGATCTATGGTCAGGGCTCTACATGATATCATTAAACTTGATTATTTAAGTACATTATGGCATTCTTTTAGCATCAGGCATGTTTTCAAACATAAACCATTAAACAATTGCTATAAAGAAAGAGTAATAATCGTATCAAGTTCATATCACATATTGTTAACATTGGGATATCAATCCCTAATCATCTCATCATTATGATTTAGGAATATGGGTGTTCAAACCCTTAGATCATCAAAACACTTGTTACCAAGTAACATATTGCCATCAAGTCATTTAATAGTATGAATATGATTGTAGCAATGCAGGTATTTCTTCATAGCACATCCAACCTGTCAATCTCATATGTTACCTCTCACTAGGCAACATAGCATATTATCACTTTCAAAGCTTATAAAGAGCTTTCAATGAATATGGCATTATAACCCTTACCTGGCTATGCTCACTTCTTTATAAAGACCTACATGACTAACACAATTGATAACATGCACTTAATATCTATATCAGCACAATACAAATTATTTCCAAGTCAAGTATAGAACACCACGGTCGTGCTATCTTGCACGGTTGTGCTACAGAAGATTACCATGACCGTTTTTCATCACCATGGCTGGTTTCTAGGGTTAGGGTTTCTTATTCAATTCAATTAGGGTTATCCAACCCCTTTAGCTTAAGAAGGCATAGTGATTCCTCATTTCATAATTCACTCATAGAGTTTCATGCTTACAAACATAACCTAGAATTAGGATTTACTGTTCATATCATCATATTACCCTAGATTAGGATTTACTATTCACATTACAATTAATTAAGATCATACCATCATCATGTATTAGGATTACTTCCATTAATGCCCTCAATTAGGATTATGATTCATTAGCTGTCATAATTAGGGTTTCATGATCTCACTATCATGGATCATACCCTAATTAGATATTCATTCATGTTGGGAGTCCAATACTTGATTAACATTCATATAAGAAATCTTCTCTCTCATCTTTCTATAAGTTGATGTTTGCATCACCTTGATTAAGCTAAGTCAACTCGATATTGACATCATAGGTTATGTTATTACTATTGTGATCATTAGGTCTTACTTATCCAAAGAGTACTAATCACTCTATTCCATCAAGGGTACCTTTGTTATAGTCATCATTGATTACATCATGTCTTAATCAACTAATTACTTGGTCCTTTAATCCCATTAGGTATCCATGAGGTTTAGGTTAATCCACCACTAAACCATTTTTACCATTAAGACATCAAACGATCTTGACCTTCATAGACCTCAAACGGTCTTGCACACTAAACCCCCAAACGGTCTTGGACAGACCTTGAAATTGTTTGGTGTTGAAGACCGTTGGGTCTTGTTGACTTTTGAAACCGTTTGGTAAAGTGCACACTCAAGACCGTTTTCCCAAGATGGGGTGAAGACCGTTTGGTCATGAAGACCGTTTGGTCGAGTTGACTTTGAAACTGCATGGACACAATCAACCTTGAAACCGCATGAGCACCAAACGGTTTGGGATCGTTTGGTCCCAAACTGTCTTGAGACCGTTTGGTCCCAAACAGTCTTGAGACCGTTTGGACTCAAACAGTCAAGACCGTTTGGACCCAAATGGTCTTGAGACCGTTTGGTCCAAACCATCTCAAAACCGCAAGGACCAAAAAGTATCTCAACCACTTCAATTGAGTTAGGGTTCCCAATGTTGAACCCCTAAATTAGTCATGCACTTGTTAGCCACTCTCCAATTGAGTCAATTAGGTCAACCCTCAACAGATTTGACACTCAATTGACCTTCAATTGATCATCAATTAGGGCTTGGATCGATTGGATTAGGGCTTGGAATCGATGACCCTTCAATATACTTCAATGTGAGTCTAATTGATTTGAAATCATTGAATCATCATTCAATTTGGTCATGACCTAACCCCAAACAGTCTTGGGATCGTTTGGATGACCTCCAAACGGTCTTGAGACCATTTTCACAAGTCAACATCAAAAACTAACTCAACCAATTAAGGTTTGATTCATTGAATTGATCATTAGGTCAACAATCAATTATACTTCAACTTGTTACCTTTAGATATTCAACCACTTGACCATAGTCAACCCTAGACCTCCAAACGGTCTTGGGTGACCCCCAAACAGTCTCGGGATCGTTTGGATATCCTCCAAATAGTTTTGAGACCGTTTTCCCATTAGTTTATCAAAAACCAAGTCATTCATTTAGGGTTGGGATATTGGAATTGGTCACCAAAATCAGCAATTGATTACTCATCAACTTAATATCATTGGATCATCAATTGGTCAACTATGATTAACCCTAGACCTCCAAATGGTCTTGGGTGATCACCAAATGGTCTTGAGACCGTTTTGGTGATCCCCAAATGGTTTTGAAACCATTTGGGTCACTCAACCCAAACTTCAACATGATTGAAAATATTGAAATCAGCAATAGACCCGATTAGGGTTTAGGTGGTTGATGAGCCTTCAATTGGTGAACCACTTGGAATTAATTGATGATTTTTGGTAGGTAATTAGTTTACATTATTCTCAACAGTCCTCCAAATATTCAATGCCTCCAAATGGTCTTGGACCATTTTCTTCCATGCGTTCTTGTGTAACCGTTTGCATTCAAACGGTTTGAAACTGTTTGCTCCAAACGGTTTGGCAAACCATTTGGGCATAGGTTGGAGACCGTTTGCTAAACTGAAAACTTGGATAAACATAGGAATTAATGTCATCATCTTCTACCTCAAGAACAGGGGCTGTTCTTCACAGAAATAATAGCAAGAACACCCAAAGGTGTCTAAAGAAGAAGTATAAACAACGATTATAAGAAAAGAGGATGTATTAACAAAGCATAAGGGTTAGATCTATAAAACCCACCTTTAGGACTGATCCAGAGCTCCTAGCTCCGCAACTTTAATGGCGGTTTGAGCTTCAGTAGTTGTCCAAGGTCTGTTCTTCACTCTTTGGTTGAGCAAGATGGCTAGAAAGAAGAATTGTGTGAAGAACACCATGAATCTGACCTTATATAGTGGTTTCCATCATGAATTCGAGGTAGACGATGATCCATACTTACCAAACCAGCTTGGTCGTCCTTCCTCTTCTCCAGAGATCCTCCTTGGTCGGCCAAAGTAGGTTTGAGAAGAAAATAACTAAGGGAAACGATCCCTTGATTATTTGGAAAGATTGCTTATATATTTATGGGTCTTTTCAAAGAAAAAGGAAAAAGGATAGTTATTTCCTTTTTTATTTCCCAAACATATCCACTAAGGCTTGCTCCATCCTTGGCCACGTTTTCCACTTACTAAACTCATGCAAACTCCTCCATTATCCAAGGTTTAAAGGAACCAAACATCTTAATAAGTTGTATATATAAAAGGGCCATTTGCTTAAATTTTGATTATTTCAACATCAAGATTATCTCTCCTCCTTGATCATTAAAAAGAGGCACCATTCTCATTTTCTTTGCTCTACTTGATGCCAAGAAACATGATAGATACTCTAGAGGATACATTTTACATGTTGGACCCTAGGTTTTGCGTAAATTGCACTTTACACCAAAACTAGGTTTTAAAGCACAAGGATTGCTCTACAAGCTATATATTGGTTCCCAAGCTTGTGGAATCCATACCACCACATCATATTCATTCTTATGATGTCTCATCATCAGAGGAACATCTTGACATGTGTAATTTACAAGTTAACCCCTCAACCTGGTTAATTTGCACTTTAGTCCATTAATTAACAAAACAATGTTTCAACGTTATGCAAAAAGGACTGAAAATAAAATATAAGTTCCTCAGGAGCCTTAATTACATTTCAAAGGATAAACACAAGCATCTAATCACTTAATTAGGCAAAACACCTAGGGTTAGTTCATTACCCAGTTCAAGGATGTTACAAATTATCCACCCCTTACAAGGATTTCATCCCCGAAATCATTACAAAAACATATTAAGAGAAAAGAGTAGGGTATTTCCTTCTCATCTCTTCCTCTAGTTCCCACGTGGATTATTCAACACCACAGTGATTCCAGAGGACTTTCACAAGACTTATGTCTTTATTTTTTAGCTTCTTGATCCTTCTATCAAGAATCAACATAGGTCCTTCAACATAGGATATATCATCATTCAGTTCCACTTCCATAGGTTGCAGAACTGATTCCGTATCAGGGTGTCATTTCCTTAACATGGAAATGTGGAACACTGGGTGTAACTTTTGTAACTTTGGTGGTAAGTATAGCTTATAAGCTACCTTTCCAATTCGTTCAATAATTGGATAAGGCCCTATAAACCTAGGAGCTAACTTTCCTTTCCTTCCAAATCTAAGAACTCCTTTCCAGGGTGAAACCTTGAGGTACACCCTGTCTCCAACCTAGAATTCTAAACGTCTACGACGCTTATCAGCATAAGATTTCTACCTATCATGTGCAGTCTTTAACTGTTGTTATATTATCTTAATCTCCTCGGTGGTCTGTTGCACAAGATCAGGACCTAAAAGTTGATATTCACCGATTTCATACCAACATAAGGGTGATCTACAACGTCTACCTTACAAGGCTTCATAAGGTGCCATGTCAATGTTGTGTTGATAGTTGTTGTTGTAGGCAAACTCTATCAAACTTAGGTGCAGATCCCAACTTCCTATAAACTGAAGGACATGCCCTAAGCAAGTCCTCCAATGTCTGTATAGTCCTTTCTGATTGTCCATCAGTCTATGGATGAAAGGTTGTACTAAACCTTAACTGTGTGCCTAAATCTTTATGAAGTCGCTCCCAAAAATGACTTGTAAACTGGGGACCTATTTCAGAAACAATGGTAAGTGGTACTCCATGTAGTCGTACTATCTCATCTACATACAACTGTGCCAGCCTCTCAGCAGAATAGGTTGTTTTGACAGGTAAGAAATGCGTTGTCTTTGTCAACCTATCAACTATTACCCAGATGGAATCATGACTTTTGGCTATTCTAGGTAAACCAACCACAAAGTCCATGGTTACATGATCCCACTTCCATTGTGGTATGGGTAAAGGTTGCATTGTTCTTGCAGGCTTCTGGTGTTCAGCTTTTACTTGCTGACACACAGGACACTGCATAACAAACTCAGCAATGTCCTTCTTCAAACCAGGCCACCAATACATATCTTTCAAGTTACGATACATCTTGGTGCTCCCTGGGTGCATAGCATACATTGAAGAATGAGCTTCTTCTAGGACTAACTCCATTAAGTTATCAACATATGGTACTATCATCCTACCCTGATAATAGGCTACTAGATCATCTGAGTCATGAAACCTTCTCATTTCTCACTACCATACTCTGATCTAATCTGTTGAACTACTTCATCAACTTGATGTGCTTCCTTAATCTGTTGTCTCAGAGTAGGTTTTATATGCATCTCAGCTAACAACCCTGATAACAACGATACTCTCAACTGTACATTATCTTGCCTTAAGGAGATAAGCATATCCCTTCTAGAGCATACCAAGGAATTCAGTTGTGCTCTATTTAGGGCAGGTGTTGCTGATTTTCTACTTAAAGCATCAGCAACTACATTGGCCTTCCCTAGATGGTAATCAATTATACAGTCGTAGTCCTTGATTAACTCCATCCAGCGGTATTGCCTCATGTTGAGCTCATGCTGATAAAAGATATACTTAAGATTCTTATGGTCTGTGAAAATCTGGAATGTCTCTCCATAAAGGTAATGTCTCCAGATTTTCAAGGCATGCACCACAGCAGCTAGTTCTAGATCGTGTGTCAGATAATTCTCCTCGTGTTTCTTAAGCTGTCGAGAAGCAAAAGAAATCACTTGTTTATCCTGCATCAACACACATCCTAGTCCATTCTTAGAAGCATCACAGAAAAATATATATCCTTTCCCTTGCTCAGGTAACACTAGTACAGGTGCACTTGTCAACCTCTCCTTCAACAACTGGAAAGATTGTTGACACTTATCACTCCAGGAGAAAGGAACATCCTTCCTGGTCAACTTAGTCAAGGGTAAGGCTATAGAACTGAAGTTCTTAATGAACCTCCTGTAATAGCCTGCCAACCCTAAGAAACTATGGATCTATGTCAGTGTCTTCGGTTGTTCCCATTGTAGGACAAATTCTACCTTTTTAGGGTCAACACGTATACCTATAGCAGATATTACGTGTCTAAGGAAAGAAAATTCTAGTAACCAGAACTCACACTTGCTAAATTTAGCATATAACTTATGCTCTCTTAGCAAAGTTAGAGCCTGACGAAGATGATGTTCATGATGTTGAGCATCTCTACTATAGATCAGGATGTCATCTATGAAGACAACAACACATTGATCGAGAAAAGGTCAGAAGATTCTATTCATGAGTTCCATAAATGTAGTTGGTCCATTTGTTAGTCCAAACGACATAACTGTGAACTCATAGTGACCATACCTTGTTTTGAAGGCAGACTTAGGTATGTCACCATCCTTAATACATAATTGGTGATATCCCGACCTCAAATCTATCTTTGAGAAGACGGTTGCACCACGCAACTAGTCAAAGAGATCATAAATCCTCGGTAGAGGATACTTATTCTTTATTGTTACTTTATTTAACTGTCTATAATCAATGCACAACCGCATCGATCCATCTTTTTTTTAACAAAGAGAACCGGAGCACCCCAGGGTGAAGTACTCGGTCGGATGAAACCCTTCTCAAGAAACTCTTGCAACTGTTTCTTGAGTTCTTCCATCTCAGTAGGTGCCATCCTATATGGTGTTTGTGCTATAGGTTGCGTGTCCGGGATTAGATTAATTTCAAAATCAATCTCTCGGGGTGGAGGTACACCTGGAAGTTCTTCAGGAAATACATCTTCAAATTCCCTGACTACAGGAACTTCAGTAGGGTTAGGACTCTCCATGGTAGTATCTACCACATGGGCCAAGCATGCATAGCATCCTTGCCTCATCAGCTTTTCAGCAACCATACCTGACACAAGACAGGTTGGTAGAATCTTTCTATCTCCTTGAAAGATCCATGTGTCATTTTCATTAGTGAACACATCCTGCTTGGACTCACAATCCAAGACAACCTTATACCTTTCTAAGGTATCCATCCCAAGGATTACATCGAATCCATGCATCTCAAGTGGTATAAGATCCACTTGAATGCGATGTTCAGAAAAGAAGAGTATGCAAGGAGAACATACTTCCTGCAACACAGCAGATCCCATCAACGGATTTTCTAGCAACAAACTATATGTTCTATGTCTTGTAGTCAGGTTGCAGTCACGAATCACTTTTCGAGTGATAAAGGAATGCGTAGCACCCGGATCAAATAAAATAGATACAACGCAAGATATAGGCATATCAGAATTAAACAACTCCATCTGACATGCCACAACCCGAGGGTTGATCACTGCCTCAGGTGGATTCATCGCATAAAATCTCGATGTTGCTTATGGTTTATTCGGTGCTCAATGACTTGGTGTTGATGATCCAGCTTGGGACGCTTTTCCACGTCCTCTAGCTCCTCCTGGAAATTGTCTCCTTTGAGAACCTTGCTGACTTTTCCTTTGAGGCTGAGTTACACTCGCTTCTCTGGTTCTGCAATCCTTCATCATATGTCCCATCTTTCCACATATGTAACAATTTCTGTTCAGTTGTTGTGGTCTAGGTGGTCTTGTAACTGACTCAGATGCTGAGCTACGAGCTCCTTCTAATGGTAAGCTTCGTCCTCTACCCCTATTTGACATCCACTGCGTCTGGGTACTGAATCTAGGTGGTGGTGTAGGTACAGAAAACCTTGGTTTCTTAAAACCTTTGGATGAGGATCCTTGGAATTGGGGATACATCCTCTTGTTCTTGGTCTGACGCTTCTCTAACACAAACCTCTCTATCCTCCTGACCAACTCCACAAAGGTAACAAACCTTTCCCTATTCTCTAGAGCAGACACAGGGGTGGTCAACTCAGCGTTTAACCCCTTCTTAAAACCTCTAATCCTTTCTTCATCTATAGCTTCCATATGCAGACAGAACTGCAACAGCTCCATGAACTTAGCCTCGTATTCACTAATGTTCATTGGCCCTTGTCTTAACCTCTCAAACTGGGAGATTTTCTCATCCAGAAACGTCTTAGGGATGTATATGTTGATAAATTCCCGTCGGAAAACTTCCCATGCAATCTCCACACCTGGCCTTTTCTGTTCTTCCATGGTCCACCAGTGACCAGCACTCCCCTTGAGAAGGTATACAACATGTCTAACCTTCTCAGCTTCTGGGATGTTCAGGATTCTAAAGGCCTTCTCTAGTTTAGTTAACGACAAGTCAGCATCTGCTTGGTCAGCTGTTCCAGCATACTTGGTGGCTCCAACTCGGTGAAGTCGTTCAAATGTCTTGCCAGATCCTTGTCCTTCTAGATGGGTAGGTGCCTTGGGTACAAGTATAGGCATCCTATCAGTCATATGTGTCATGGTAGTCATAAACTACCCAAACATGGCTTGGAAGGCTGGGTTCCCCATTTTAGTTGGATTGAACTGGGGTGGTTCAGGCACATGTTCCTCCCTTTCCTGGTCTCTTGCACCTTCTCTAGGTGCAGCAACACTACTCTCAGCAACATGTTCCTCGTGTGACCCAAACATCTTTAGTTTCTTTTCTCCTCCTAGATGAGAAGAAGACACTATCATATATACTGGAAGATACTAGAACAGACTCAACAACCTAAGTCCTATGTCTCTATAGACTCAACAAACCTAGAGCTCTGATACCACTAAATTGTAACGACCATCTCGTGAAAACAAGATCAACAAATTTAAACTAATGTGGAAGCATTTCGTTAGCAGAGGAATTATTGAAAATCACTAAAAATTAAAACTTTTTTTAAAGAGATCCACGAACGGTAAAACTCTTTCATAAAGAAACAAGGTAAGTTATTTACAAACTGATCCATCATTACATCTCTGTATCATCACATTTTGAGGTTACAAGCATCAACTGCCCTGTTAACTGTACACGGCAAGATACAAAAATATCGAGGCAATACGCCAAAATCTCAGATCTATTTAAAACATATAAAGACTCCTAGGACCTGAGAGTACATAGACAACACATAGGACATTTCTATCTATAAGACTTGACAGACAGTGTCTCCACCTGAGGATCACTGTTGTCCCTGATGTTGCTACTGTTGTTGCTCACCCACTAAAGGATTCCTCCGTCCTCGGCGTCTACCTAAAAATTTGAATCCCACGGGGGTGAGACAATTGAATAATTGTCCCAGCGAGAGTTATAACTCTTCGTCAGAAGCATTGTTATTGCAAAGATTAAGATAACAATGAGCAGCAGAACTATAATTATTTAACAGTAGGCAATTCATTGATTAAACTAAGTAGATCAGCATTCTCTAAGCAATCATTTCAATTATAACTTGATTGAATGACAAGACTTATATCAATAAAGAATATAAAGAACTTGTATACTAGTTATTCAACTAGAACACTATAAACAATATATCATCAATCATTGTTTCTCATAGTTCAACCTAACAAATTAAGATATACGGTTGATTACATTTTTCAAACATATTTATGCCCTGAGGAGATGAGGTATACCACTCATTCTCCAACCGACCATTACTAAATCACAATCGGTACCATACATAGGTCATCAGAAGAGCTGGATTTCTATGACCTCATATTCCTCAGTCAGTGTGAGGTACAACATGCAGGACATCTTGTGTCTCTGCTTAAATAGCTTTCCAGGGTATTCTGGAAACTTCGCTATTAGAGTTATAGTGGCATGTTGCACTCTCTTCACCATCGAGGGATTTTTTGTTTATCTCTCATCGATGCGGCATTAACAGCATCATCGGGATATTAGTGATACATCATCCCGGTATACACATATAATGAAGGATTAAGAGATTAAATGTACATCTCACATCAATTCCCTCATTAGGACATAAGGATATTCGCGTCCATAACCCCCACATACTCAAGAGTATGCTCTCCAAGAGTTCCCTTAGGAAAACCTGCTTCACCATCATTCATTTTCTGACAATGATGGATCTATGGTCAAGGCTCTACCTGATATCATTAAACTTGATTATTTAAGTATATTATGGCATTCTTTTAGCATCAGGCATGTTTTCAAACAGAAACCATTAAATAATTGCTACAAAGAAAGAGTACTAATTGTATCAAGTTCATATCACATATTGTTAACATTGGGATATCAATCCCTAATCATCTCATCATTATGATGCAGGAATATGGGTGTTCAAACCCTTAGATCATCAAAACACTTGTTACCAAGTAACATATTGCCATCAAGTCATTTAACAGTATGAATATGATTGTAGCAATGCAGGTATTTCTTCATAGCTCATCCAGCCTGTCAATCTCATATGTTACCTCTCACTAGGTAACATAGCATATTATCACTTTCAAAGCTTATAAAGAGCTTTCAATGAATATGGCATTATAACCCTTACTTGGGTATGCTCACTTCTTTATAAAGACCTACATGACTAACACAATTGATAACATGCACTTAATATCTGTATCAGCACAATACAAATTATTTCAAAGTCAAGTATAGAACACCACGGTCGTGCTACAAAAGTTTACCACGACCATTTTTCATCACCACGGCTGGTTTCTAGGGTTAGGGTTTCTTATTCAATTCAATTAGGGTTATCCAACCCCTTTAGCTTAAGAAGGCATAGTGATTCCTCATTTCATCATTCAATCATAGAGTTTCATGCTTACAAAAATAACCCAGAATTAGGGTTTAATGTTCATATCATCATATTACCCTAGATTAGGGTTTACTATTCACATTACAATGAATTAAGATCATACCATCATCATGTATTAGGATTACTTCCATTAATGTCCTCAATTAGGATTGTGATTCATTAGCTATCATAATTAGGGTTTCATGATCTCACTATCATGGATCATACCCTAATTAGATATTCATTCATGTTGGGAGTCCAATACTTGATTAACATTCATATAAGAAATCTTCTCTCTCATCTTTCTATAAGTTGATGTTTTCATCACCTTGATTAATCTAAGTCAACTCGATATTGACATCATAGGTTATGTTATTACTATTGTGATCATTAGGTCTTACTTATCCAAAGAGTACTAATCACTCTATTCCATCAAGGGTACATTTGTTATAGTCATCATTGATTACTTCATGTCTTAATCAACTAATTACTTGGTCCTTTAATCCCATTAGGTATCCATGAGGTTTATGTTAATCCACCACTAAACCATTTTGACCATTAAGACATCAAACGATCTTGACCTTCATAGACCTCAAACGGTCTTGCACACTAAACCCCCAAACGGTCTTGGACAGACCTTGAAACTGTTTGGTGTTGAAGACCGTTTGGTCTTGTTGACTTTTGAAATTGTTTGGTAAAATGCACACTCAAGACCGTTTGCCCAATATGGGGTGAAGACTGTTTGGTCATGAAGACCGTTTGGTCGAGTTGACTTTGAAACCGCATGGACACAATCGACCTTGAAACCGCATGAGCAGCAAACAATTTGGGATCATTTGGTCCCAAATGGTCTTGAGACCGTTTGGTCCCAAATGTTCTTGAGACCATTTGGACTCAAACGGTCTTGAGATCGTTTGGACCCAAACGGTCTTGAGACTGTTTGGTCCAAACCATCACAAAACCGCAAGGACCAAAAAGTATCTCAACCACTTCAATTGAGTTAGGGTTCCCAATGTTGAACCCCTCAATTAGTCATGCACTTGTTAGCCACTCTCCAATTAAGTCAATTAGGTCAACCCTCAACTGATTTGACACTCAATTTACCCTCAATTGATCATCAATTAGGGCTTGGATCGATTGGATTAGGGCTTGGAATCGATGACCCTTCAACATACTTCAATGTGAGTCTAATTGATTTGAAATCATTGAACCATCATTCAATTTGGTCATGGCCTGACCCCAAACGGTCTTGGGATCATTTGGATGACCTACAAACGGTCTTGAGACTGTTTTCTCAATTCAACATCAAAAACTAACTCAACCAATTAAGGTTTGATTCATTGAATTGATCATTAGGTCAACAATCAATTATACTTCAACTTGTTACCTTTAGATCTTCAACCACTTGACCATAGTCAACCCTAGACCTCCAAACGGTCTTGTGTGACCCCCAAACGGTCTTGGGATCATTTGGATATCCTCCAAATGGTCTTGAGACCGTTTTCCCATTAGTTTATCAAAAACCAAGTCATTCATTTAGGGTTTGGATATTGGAATTGGTCACCAAAATCAGCAATTGATTACTCAACTTAATATCATTGGATCATCAATTGGTCAACTATTCTTAACCCTAGACCTCCAAACGGTCTTGGGTGATCACCAAACGGTCTTGAGACCATTTGGTTGATCCCCAAATGGTTTTGAAACCGTTTGGGTCACTCAACCCAAACTTCAACATGATTGAAAATATTGAAATCAGCAATAGACTCGATTAGGGTTTAGGTGGTTGATGAGCCTTCAATTGGTGAACCACTTGGAATTAATTGATGATTTTTGGTAGGTAATTAGTTTACATTATTATCAACAGTCCTCCAAACGGTCTTGGACCATTTTCTTCCATGCGTTCTTGTGAAACCGTTTGCATTCAAACGGTTTGAAACCGTTTGCTCCAAATGGTTTGGCAAACCGTTTGGGCAAAGGTTGGAGACCGTTTGCTAAAGTGAAAACTTGGATAAACATAGGAATTAACATCATCATCTTATACCTCAAGAACATGGGTTGTTCTTCATAGAAATGATAGCAAGAACACCCAAAGGTGTCTAAACAAGAAGTATAAACAACGATTCTAAGAAAAGAGGATGCATTAACAAAGCATAAGGGTTAGAGTTATAAAATCCATCTTTAGGACTGATCCAGAGCTCGTAGCTCTGCAACGTTAATGGAAGTTTGAGCTCCAGTAGTTGTCCAAGGTCCTTTCTTCACTCTTTGGTTGAGCAAGATGGCTAGAAAGAAGAATCATGTGAAGAACACCATGAATCTAACCTTTTGTAGTGGTTTCCATCATGAATTCGAGGTAGATGATGATCCATACTTACCAAACCAGATTGGTCATCCTTCCTATGTCCCATAGCTCCTCCTTGGTCGGCCAAAGTAGGTTTGAGAAGAAAATAACTAAGGGAAACGATCCCTTGATTATTTGGAAAGATTGCTTATATATTTATGGGTCTTTTCAAAGCAAAAGGAAAAAGGATAGTCATTTCCTTTTTTATTTCCCAAACATATCCACTAAGGATTGCTCCATACTTGGCCATGTTTTCCACTTACTAAACTCATGCAAACTCCTCCATTATACAAGGTTTAAAGGAAAAGAAACCAAACATCTTAATAAGTTGTATATATAAAAGGGCCATTTGCTTAAATTTTGATTATTTCAACATCAAGATTATCTCTCCTCCTTGATCATTCAAAAGAGGCGCCCTTCTCATTTTATTTTCTCTACTTGATGCCAAGAAACATGAGAGATACTCTAGAGGATACATTTTACATGTTGGACCCTAGGTTTTGGGTAAATTGCCAAAACTAGGTTTTAAAGCACAAGGATTGCTCTACAAGCTATATCTTGGTGCCCAAGCTTGCGGAATCCATACCACCACATCATATTCATTCTTATGATGTCTTATCATTTGAGTAACATCTTGACATGTGCAATTTACAAGTTAACCCCTCAACTTGGTTAATTTGCACTTTAGTCCATTATTTAACAAAACAATGTTTCAACATTATGCAAAAAGGACTGAAAATAAAATATAAGTTCCTCAGGAACCTTAATTACATTTCAAAGGATAAACACAAGCATCTAATCACTTAATTAGGCAAAACACCTAGGGTTAGTTCATTACCCAGGTCAGGGATGTTACATTCACCAAGGGCTTACCCACTCTTGCTCCAAGTCTTCACCCTTGATCTTCACCAAGGGATACCTTCCCTTGTTCTTCTTCACCTCTCTTAGACAAGAGAGAGAACATTCATATTCATGGTTGAAATGAGAGATAGGGAGGTGGTGGAAGTGAGAGCCTCACAAGATATACATGTAGGACTAGCTCTCTTACATATTTCCTACTCACTCTAGTGAATGTAGGAGGCTGTAGGAAGCACTCAGCTATAGAATAGGAACCTCACATAAAGTTTTACATTGAATGCTCAACCTTGGAATGAAGCCCAAGGGGTCCTATTTATAGCTGGGGATGCCCCTTAGCATTTGGGAACACTTAAGAAGGAAAACTAGTTGTTTTGTGGCTTGCAACAGGTATATTTCCACTTATTGCAACTCCACAATGGCTATAAATACTTTTCTACACTTTTTTGTACAGTGCAAACAGTCGAGTTTAATAGCAATTAAAGGTTCTTTATATAAAGAGTTTAGATTTACCTCATTTGAGTCTTTTATTATAGAAGCCATAAGAGAAAAATGGCATTCTCCTTCTTCACTAGAGCTTGAGCTAGATCCTCCACTTGATTCTTCACTTGAGCTTGAGTTGGAGGAGTCACTTGAGCTTGAGTGCCAATTCTCCGTCATCTTGTACTTCTCTTCTCTTTTCTTGTAATAATGGGTCTTCTTGCCTTGTAAACAATCTATCTTGAAGTTACCCTTCTTTCCACACTTGAGGCACTGGATGAAGGAGGAATTCTTGTCTTTGTAGAATCTACCCTTGGAGTACATTTTATCTTCTTCAACATGGGAGGATGGAGAGGCTTGTCCCATAATAGCTTCAATTTGAGCATTCATTTCATCCTTCTTCATTCTCTTGATCTCTTTCTCCTCTTGTCTTTCAACTTCTTCTCTTTTGTCAAGTGTGACTTCATGGGCTTGTATATTTCCAATGAGCTATTCAATGGGGATATCATCAAGAGACCTTACTTCTTCAATGGAAGTCAGCTTGGGTTCCCATTTCTTGGGGAGAGTTCTAAGGATCTTTCAGTTGATTTCTCCTCTACTCATATGATGTCCTAGAATACAAAGACCATTCACAATGGTGTTGAGCCTTGAGTATATGTTGGTTATCTTCTCCACCTTTCCCATCTTGAAGTTCTCAAATAGCCCATTGAGCATGCAGACTTTACTTTCCTTCACTTATTGAGTTCCCTCATAACTGATGCATAGCTTTCTCCATACCTCATAAGACATCTCATAAGAAGAAATCTGGTTTAAATCAGTGGAGGTCATGGTGGCATAGAGGATGTTGATAGATCTTGCATTTAAGTAGTCTTTCTTCATGGTAGCTTCATCCCATTCTTCTATCTTTATAACTGGTAGCTTGTATGGATGGTCCACCATTTTCCATAGCTAGAGACTTGATCCTTAGATGTAGAATTATTGCCTTCTTTTCTAATAGAGGAAGTTACTCCTATTATAATTAGAAGATTGATGAAGTATCTCCCACCTTGGTAGTCACTCATCTTCTCCTACTTGTTGAAGTATGATTGGAGAAACCCGCTCTGATACCTATTGTTGGATCCTAGATGGGTGATTAGATGCTCTAGAGAGGGGTGAATAGAGCTGAACGTAGTTAAAAATAAATTATTAGACCTTCAAGATATATCAAAAGATAAAGTTGCTAAATAGGAAGTTTGAGTGCAACTAAAACATGCATAGCAAGGGAGAGAGAGATTGAACATACACCAAGTGACAAGCTATGTAGAGTGGTTCCACACTTCATACTAGAAGTGAGTCAGTCCACTACCTAGAGAGATCAACCTCTAGGATTTCATAACCATTGCACTCTTATATTCATTCATAAGACTAACAATACATGACCAACCAAAGGGCTTACCTAAAAAATACAAAGAGTATCCACCTTACCAAGGACTTACCCACTTTGCAAGAGTCTTCAACCTTCACCAAGGTCTTACCCACTCAAGCATAAGTCTTCTGCCTTCAAGGACTTTGCCACTCTTCTTGGAGAATCTTCCACCAAGGACTTACCCACTTGAGCAAAGTGTCTTCTGCCTTCACCAAGGGCTTACCCACTCTTGCTCCAAGTTTTCACCCTTTATCTTCACCAAGGGATGCCTTCTCTTATTCTTCTTCACCTCTCTTATCCAAGAGAGAGAACCTTCATCTTCATGGTTGAAATGATAGATAGGGAGGTGGTGGAAGTGAGAGCTTCACAAGATATACATGTAGGACTAGCTCTCTTATAGATTTCCTACTCACTCTAGTGAATGTAGGAGGCTGTAGGAAGCACTCAACTATAGAATAGGAACCTCACTTAGAGTTTTGCATTGAATGCTCAACCTTGGAATGAAGCCCAAGGGGTCCTATTTATAGCTGGGGATGCCCCTTAGCCTTTGCGAACACTTAAGAAGGAAAACTAGCCATTTTGTCGCTTTCAACGGGTATATTTCCACTTGTTGCAACTCCACAATGACTAGAAGCACTATTCTGCACTTTTTTGTATAGTGCAAATGGTCAAATTTCTATAAAGGTAACTCGATCGATCCCACTAAAAGATAAGACCAATTAGGCCATCGGTCAAGTTTGTCCTGGGGTAACTCGACTGATTCACTTAAATCAGTTTTGGTCAGTAGAGGGATCATTCGAGTTCTGTGAAGTGCAAACTCGACCGATCAAAAGTCATTTTCAAGATCCAATCAGGATCGATCAAGTTTGCAACTCTACCAATGAATAGCCTGATGTGAATTTTGGAAAATGGATTTTGAGTGCTTAAATATTTGAGCTAAGTGCTCCTAATTTTTTATAAGATTAATTACAAGTTATTTACAACATGATTCTAATGTATTTACAACATATTCTAAAAATGTGCACTTGTATGGACTTTGACTTGTCTTTTCTCCAAGTTGAGATGCGCAAGTTAGGGCATTTGTAGTGTGTCTATACCTAATCTAAAATCACTCAAGTAGAGACATTAGACACAAATAAGTGGAATGGTTTAGTCATCATCAAAACAAGGGTTTACTCAATTTAGACCTTGAGTCAACATTCTCCCCCTTTTTGAAGATGACAAACCATTCCATAAATGTATTGAAAGCATTTCAATAAAGTCATACCTTTGGAAAAACCTAGAGGTTTCAATAGAATTGAGTTCATATGCTCCCCCTAAATTGATGTTGGTGTAGTTCTCATACTCCCCCTCAATTGATGCTAGTGGACTTCTCATAATCCCCCTCAATTGATGTTATTTCTCCTGCATGGTTAGCTTTCATAACATTTATAGAATACTATGTCTTCTACTCATATATGTTATACACATATATCTCTTCTCCCCTTTACCTTCTCCCCTTTACATGAATATGCTTCTCCTCTTCATGTAAGACATGCCTTCTTCCTATTTTTGCCAAAAGAAGACATACCTTTCTCCCCCTTTGTCATTTCAAAAAGTGGGGGTATGAAGAAATAAGAAACACAACTTGTTAAGAGAAAGGAGATAACAAAAAGTTATATAATGAGATTAGAAGAGAACAGACAGGGGCTTGTCCAAGCATAGAAAGAAAAATAAGTTAAAGCATGCATTTGAACAACCAGAAGTGTAAGATAAGGTACTGTAGAAAAATAATCAATTGCACTTTTGATCCTTAAGATGACAGAATTTGCCCAAACAATATCAGGGCTTGTAGCAATGAGCCTTGCTCAGAAGGTAGTTTCTTCATAAAAAAACACTAGTCTTGTACCAAAAACTAAAACTGGAGCAAAAGTTGTATGAAAACCAAAAATGCTCCAATTTCTACATATAATGTAGATCTATGTATCCTGCATCACAATGTTATGCAAGAAACTCAAGATAGTAGATATGCAATTCAAGGAACAAGCTTGAGCAAGTTTGAAACAAGATACAAGCATAGCATATAGTTGAATACCACTTGATGAACAGGGCTAGAACTACATGTATATGAACTACTAGTAGATGATATCACAAATTAGGACTACTATTAGGATCTAGATCATAGCAAGAGATACCAAAAGATACACAAGATAAAGCAAGCTATGAGTAGATGTAGAGATATATCCAAACAAAGAGATATGCAATTTTAGAAGCATGAAAGGATATAACTCACTAACAAGTATGCATCATTACCAAAAGATGATCACCACGAAGAACCTCAAGGTTGCATCCAAACAAGATATACAACTAGATTTATGTAGCAAGTTAGAGCACAACAGAAGCAATTTAAGACACAACCAAAAGATCCAAAGAGATCATCATCAAATCATGCAAAGAAAGTAATTGCAAGATATAGATATGATAATTTAGAGCAATTAGAGAGATAGAGGTGTAAGAAAGATAGGAAATTTAAATCATGGCAATATGCTTATACAAATGTACCAAGGGAGTGCCAAACAATAAGGCTATTGGTTGAGAAAATCTAGTTGAGAGGGAAATTCTCATTCAATAAGCCATATGTATATTCTACGCATAGTGTTGTCAATCGAGTTCTTTGTATTGACAACTCGACCGATGACAGTTGTTGGCAACACCCATTGGTGCCTATCGGTCGTGTTTCAAATAGGACAAACTCGACTAACAAAGCTATTATCAAAACTCACATATATTTCATAAAAACATATTTAGAGACATGCTAAAGATATAAGCCATATCCAAACATGTGTAAGCAAGTTAGTAATGCACTATGAAAGCATTAGAAATAGTCTTTGAGCTTGAGTGTGAAGAGAATCGCAAAATACCACTTTTGACTCAAAAACCACATGTATAGTGCACATTAACTTGATAAAAACAAATTAGATATGGTTATAAGCAAGAAAACATTTACCTTTGTTCTTATCATTCCTTTTTTCACTTGTTGACACCGTCTACACATCTCACCATTCTTCTTTCATGTAGATTGAGAAGTCAATTTTGCAATTCAGTAGCTCAAGTCAATCCATTTGCAAGTACCTACAAGAAGAAAGATGAAATGTTACCCAATCATATTTTTGGGTCTGGAGGGGTTAGCTTAGCAACTCAAGTCCTATTTCTCTTGGGTGCTTTCCTAAAATGACAACAAGTAGAATAATGGCCAATATCATTGCAATAATTGCATTTCCCATATTCTTGGAACTAGAGGATTCTCCATGGAAGATCGGAGGTCCTTAACCTTTGTTGTTCCTTTGACTACTATCATATCCTAAACGGTGTCTATCAATTTATTTAGTAGTATGGTGTAGGATGTCATTAAGATTCTTTTTACCAACTAAGAATCTTTGCAAAGAAGATCTCAAACTGTCATTGTCATGCATAAGAGAAGCAATAGTAGAAGACAAATTATTGATATTATCTCTAGAATGCAAAAGATCATTTTCTAAGCAAAGAGCTTTATTTTAATAAGAATCTCTATCAATATGAAGAGAAGCAACATTATTCTCTCTACTAGTAGAACTAGAACAAGATTCAATCACGTTGATTTTAGCAAGTAAGGAGGCATTTTTTGTTTCAAGCAAAGCATTCTTAGAAAGATAAACACCATTTTTAGAATCTAATCCTTGCAAAACAAAGTCTTTGTCCTTATTTTCAGATTTAAGAACATCAATATCATGCATGAGAGAATCAACAATTAAAGTATGCTCTTCATTAGAACTAGGAATAAGAGGTTGAGCTTCTAGAAATTTAATCTTATCAAGCAAACTAGCATTTTCAAATTAAGAGAGTCTACTTGGCTAAGACAAGCATTTTTGTCATCAAGCAAGTAAGAATTAGTATTTTCAAGATCATCTAATTCTATATGCATATTATAAACAATTCTAGAAATATTTTTCCTTTTCTTTTTAGAAAACTTAAGAGAGGCACGAGTAGCATTAATGATTGCAATTAAAGGTTCTTTGTCTAAAGAGTTTAGATTTACCTCATTTAAGTCTTTTCTTGTAGAATCCATAATCGCAAAATGACATTCTCCTTATTCACTAGAGCTTGAGCTAGATCCTCCACTTGATTCTTCACTTGAAATTGAGTTGGAGGAGTCACTTGAGCTTGAGTGCCAATTCTCCTTCATCTTGTACTTCTCTTCTCTTTTCTTGTGATGATGGGTCTTCTTGCCTTGAAGACAATCTATCTTCAAGAGACCCTACTTTCCACACTTGAGGCACTGGATGGAGGACAAATTCTTGACTTTGTAAATATACCCTTAGAGTACATGTCATCTTCTTCAACATGAGAGGATGGAGAGGCTTGTCCCATAATTTCTTCAATTTGAGCCTTCATTTCAGCCTTCTTCATTCTCTTGAGCTCTTTCCCCTCTTGTCTTTCAACTTCTTCTCTTTGTCAAGTGTGGCTTCATGGGCTTGTAGATTTCCAATGAGCTCTTCAATGGGGATATCATCAAGAGACCTTACTTCTTCAATGTAAGTCACTTTGGGTTCCCATCTCTTGAGAGAGTTCTAAGAATCTTTGAGTTGATCTCTCCTCTACTCAAAGGATGTCCTAGAACAGAAAAATCATTCACAATGGTGTTGATCCTTAAGTACATGTTGGTTATCTTCTCCTCCTTTCCCATCTTGAAGTTCTCAAATAGCCCATTGAGCATGTAGACTTTTCTTTCCTTCACTTGTTGAGTTCCATCATGATGCATAGCTTTCTGCATACCTCATAGATCATCTTACAAAAAAAAAATCTGTTTGAACTCGGTAGAAGTCATGGTGGCATAGAGGATGTTTATAGCTCTTGCATTCAAGGTGGCTTTATTCATGGTAGAATCATCCCATTGTTCTATCTTTGTCATCCGTAACTTGTATGGATGGTCCACCATTTTCCATAGCTCAAGACTAGATTCTTGGATGTAAATTGTAGCCTTCTTTTCCAATAGAGGAAGTTATTCCCATCAAAGATTGGAAGGTTGATGAAGTATCTCCAACATTGGTAGTCACCCATCTTCTCCTACTTGTTGAATTATACTTGCAGAAACCCGCTTTGATACCAATTGTTGGATTCTAGATGGGTGATGGGATGCTCTAGAGAAGGGGGTGAATAGATGTGAATGCACTTAAACAAAATTCGTTCAACCTTCAAGATATATCAAAAGATAATATGTAGAGTGGTTCCACACTTCAAACTAGAAGTGAGTCAATCCACTACCTAAAGAGATCAACCTCTAGGATTTATTAACCATTGCACTCTTATATTCATTCATAATACTTACAATACATGACCAACCAAAGGGCTTACCTATCTAATACAAAGAGTTTCCACCTTACCAAGGACTTACCCACTTTGTAAGAGTCTTCAACCTTTACCGAGGTCTTACCCACTCAAGCACAATTCTTCTACCTTCAAGGACTTTTCCATTCTTCTTGGAGAAGCTTCCACCAAGGACTTACCCACTTGAGTAAGGAGTCTTCTGTCTTCACCAAGGGCTTACCCACTCTTTCTCCAATTCTTGAGACTTGATCTTCACCAAGGGATGCCTTCCCTTGTTCTTCTTCACCTCTCTTAGCCAAGAGAGAGAACTTTCATCTTCATGGTTGAAATTAGAGATAGGGAGGTGGTGTAAGTGAGAGCCTCACAAGATATACATGTAGGACTAGCTCTCTTACAGATTTCCTACTCGCTCTAGCAAATGTAGCAAGTGACTAAGCTTAGAGAGAGAGAGGAGGAGGTTGTATGAAGCGCTCAATTATATAATAGGAACCTCACACAGAGTTTTGCATTGAATTCTCAACCTTAGAATGCAGCCCAAGGGGTCCTTTTTTGTGACACCTTGTCACGCTAAATGAGATTACTCAAAACACAAAACACGATCAACTACTAATTAATCACATAGTCAAAAATGTGAAACAATTAAAACCAATTCCAACAATGTAAATAAACTCTAGAACATTTATAAAAGGCCCATCATTCCATTCTCATATACTTTAACAAGCATTTGCATATGGTTCCAAAGACCTCAGTCACATCCTGCATACAAAAGATATTTCACATGTCCGTGCCATATATTTACAAACATTGGCATAATACCAAAATCTCATGTCGATACAAATATATCATCTAGAAAACACATCCCATACCAGGACCTGAGAGTATAGGGATGACACTAGGACTCTACTACTAACATCTACAACTAACCAACCTTCTGAATCTATTGATCACCAGGTTGGTTCTCTTCCACAGCACAACCTCGGCCTCGTTGCCCGCGACCACTAAAAAATGTGGTGACCCATGGGTGAGACACAGTCCTAGCGAGAGATATAGCTCTCTCCAACATATATTGATTATAACATTAATTAACATTAAATACATTGAGTAGTTAGGATATTGAATAGACAATATGAACAGATTGAATAGTTTAAGAATACTAAGCAGTTAAGAAAATAAGTTGTAACATCAAGTAGAATTGTACAATTGTCATACGTCTGCATCATGTAAAAACTATGTAGTGTAAAGACAAGACAAGGGTTAATCAACCAATGTGATACGTATTAAACCCTAGCAATTATACTACATGGCTGGTATTATATCTTTTATTTTTATGACCTGGGGAGTTTGAGTCGTACCACTCAAAGTTCAACTAACCACTGCAAAGTGCTATTCAGTTCTGTATAAGATCTAGGAGTGCTGGTATCCTAAGATCTCTTCCCCTCGGTCAGTACGAGTAAACTGTAGTGGCATACCAGTCAAACTGCCAACAGTGACATATAGTCAACTGATAACAACTAATTCGTACTTGGTACAAGTTACGACACTAGAAAATAGGGTATAAAAAACCCTCTAATCTGAGGTACAACCGCAACTGTCCTCAATCACATCAAATATCTTAGGCATGACCACAGCCATCCTCCATAACATACAATTGTGGATGACAAGGATATATCCTCAACTTGCCACCCCCACAAACTTAATAGTATGCGCTCCGATTTTCCCTTGGGAATACTCATTTGACCATCCAGTAAGTTCTGACACTGAAGATGGCTCTACGGCATAGGGCTCTACATGATTAAGGTTACACTTAATTAATTACTTCTAATTGAATGCATTAAGGCTTTATTATACAAGTGCACATTCAAACCCTAATTCTTTTCTAACAAGAGTATATGTATAAAAACTTCAAAAGATATAAAACATTTGAGATATAAATCTTAATCACATTACCACATCTATCATTCATTGCAAATTAACATACCACACTTATCATCATACTATTGCAAGATACCAATATCTTATCACAAGTTCCAGGGTTTTAACCCTTATTGGAACATGAAGAGGATTTCACCTCAATCATGGATTCAAACATGCCCAAAGGTCTTTAAGACCATCACATTATTCATAGTAAGGTTATCATCATCATTCCATGCCTTAAACAAGGCTCAAAAGATCATTAGCACATGTATGTCCATAGATTTTAACATGGCAAGGCACTTTAATATTCAAATAATACTACATTGTGGTTTCAACATAAGAAGAGTGTAATTCATTATCACATTAATCATTCAAGAGGTCTGATTATAACCAATCAACATCATATAATTACATTAAGGTTAGTTATAACAAGCTAGATCACATTTGAGTTACGCATCCACTTATTATAGTGATTTATCAAATATAACTATATAATGGCAAAGGTAAGACTGCCAATTAATGGTATTGAACCATTGAGTTATCTTCACTAGGACCCACATATAATAACATGTGATTTATTCTAATCCATTGGATGTTAAAGCATCCAATAATATTCATTGGATCAGGTTCATTGTTCAGGGTTACCAATTGAAGTATAGCTCTAACCATTAGATCAATTAAACCAAAGAACCATTGGTTCAAGGTATAGTCAAATCTACAATTGCATTCCTAATTCATCATATATGATGATGACCTGATCCACCATTAATTGTGATCATTAGGTCACCATTGGTTGCTAGATCAGTAATACATTCAGTTAACATCATCAAATAATAAGCCAATATCATCATCGATTGATAACATCATTAGAATACTTATTGGGTGATAATTAAATGTCTAATTGAGTCAAAACCTGACCTAAGGTGGTGAACATAGGTTGTCACCATAAATTGGACACCCTTGATCATGAACATCAGTTGCCAAGATAGCAACACTATTGGTTGTTGAATGGTATGACAATCAGTTATGTGATAGGGAAGGAAATAGCTTGAAAACCCTAATTTGAACCATCATTTGTTTTGTACATAGCACCATAGGTTGTTGCTATCAACCTATCCCAGATCATGTTACACCTTATAAAGGATGTACACATGTTTACAGGTTCATATAGAACTGGAATAAAATAGGAAACACCACAAAATTCGTAATATTAAACAAGCATGATTTCTCTATGCTTAGATCATCACATTCAAGCATAATCATGAACCAACAAGCTTCTAGTAAGCAATATAAGTGAAGAATGTTATATAATTCGCCTCTATAGAGTAGGTCAGATATCCAAAAGCAAAAATCTCGAGCAAATAGGGCAAGGAAACCTTGGATTCAGATCTGAACTTGGCCAACTATGCAATTCTCTCCACAAACAAGCAAAACCCTAGAAAAGAAACAAGAAGGAAGGAGTTTTGAGTTCTAGGGGAACTTTCACCATGGAAAACCATGGTTCCGACCTGAAGAGATGTAGGAGGAAGAGGAACAAATAATTAAATGGAGGAAATAAGGAAAAACTTACACTTTTAGGTCAATATCACTAGGGGGAAGCTTTATAGACCCAAAAAGAGAATCAATTTCAACCCTAGAATTTTTTTCCAAGAGAATCCCCACTTTCTTCTTCCTTGGGCAGTAAAAATTGCAGCTGAACAGAGGGAGTACGAATCTGGGAGAAGGAGAGAGATAATGGAGAGGAAATGGCTCGTTTGGGGGCTTTTGGATAAGTATATGACACTTTAATATTAAGAAAAGAAAAAGTTGCAATTCTAGTATATATCCAAGTGTCCATGGCTTTAAATTATTAAAAAAAAACATAAGCACACACACAAGAAGCTCTCCCACCGTCCCTCTATACCTTCTTAGCTTTCCTTTGGAGAAATTCCCAGCCAATCACATAATTCCTTAGTTGATAGCTACTAAAGGTAGCTCATCCATGAAGGGAAAAACCCTAAAATACCCTTGATAAAAACACCTTCAAACCATAGATCAACTGGGAGACCCATGGCTCAAAAATCTCAAGAATGATAATATAACAACTAAGGAACATAATTTATGTGACAAATTGCAAATAAAACCCCTCAATTAGGTAAATTTCATAAAAGTCCAAAATGTACAGAAAATTGCATAACTTGCTCAAATAGTGTCCAAATTGGACCAAATTTGAAACTTAAGCTTGTATGATTATTTCAAAACATGTCAAAAGGTTATATTAGGGTTCTAAGCATTCAATTATGGTAAT
Organism: Alisma plantago-aquatica; assembly: GCA_963693085.1. Classification (NCBI taxonomy): domain Eukaryota; kingdom Viridiplantae; phylum Streptophyta; class Magnoliopsida; order Alismatales; family Alismataceae; genus Alisma; species Alisma plantago-aquatica. Next base: position 1,017,833,286 of record OY856411.1, read on the forward strand.
TAAGCTCATTCAACTCATTAAGTAAGTTCAAGGGCCTTACAACTATAAACCCCTAATAAGGATTTCGCCCCGACATCCTACACAAAAAGATATGGGTATTTTCTACACATCTCATTATATAGTTCCCATGTGTATTACTCTATTCCATGATGATTCCACAAAACTTTCACTAGTATAATATCTTTTCTCTTCAGCTTTTTCACCCTTCTATCCATGATCAACACAGGACCCTCAACATAGGAGACATCCTCATCTAACTCAACCTCTACTGGTTGGATTGTCTGGTCAGTATCTGGATGGAATTTCCTCAACATAGAGATGTGAAAGACATTATGTAATCTATGTAGCTCTGGTGGTAGCTCCAACTTATATGTTACCTTTCCAATACGATCTAGGATAGGGTATGGTCCCATAAATCTAGGAGCCAGCTTACCCTTCTTTCCAAACCTCAACACACCTTTCCATGGAGAAACCTTAAGATATACTCTATCTCCCACTTGGAACTCAAGTGGTCTACATCGGTTGTCTGCATAAGATTTCTGCCTGTCTTTAGATGCTTTCAACTGTTTTTGTATCACTTTAATCTTTTCTGTAGTCTGTTGTACTAGCTCAGGACCAAAAAGTTGATATTCACCAATCTCATACCAGCAAAGAGGAGACCGACATCGTCTCCCATACAGAGCCTCATAAGGAGCCATATCTATGCTTCTTTTATAGCTATTGTTGTACCCAAACTCTATCAGAGTTAGATGTACATCCCAACTACCAAAAAATTGTAGCACACATGCCCTCAAGAGATCCTCTAAAGTCTGAATAGTCCTTTCAGACTGGCCATCGGTCTGCAGATGAAAAGTTGTGTTGAATCTCAGCTGTGTTCCCATTGCTGAATGTTGACGCTCCCAAAAATGACTTGTAAACTGTGGACCTCTGTCAGAAACTATAGTCACTGGAATGCCATGCAAATGGACTACCTCATCAACATATATTTGTGCCAATTTCTCTGTTGTAAATGTCGTCTTAACTGGCAAAAAATGAGCTAACTTAGTCAATCTGTCTACTATCACCCATATGGAATCATGACCCTTGGCTATCCTAGGAAAACCAACCACAAAGTCCATAGTAATGTGATCCCATTTCCACTGTGGTATTGGCAAGGGTTGTAATGTCCCTACAGGCTTCTGGTGCTCAGCCTTCACCTGCTGACAATCTGGACATTTGGCAATGAACTCTGCCACATCACGCTTTAGACCTGGACACCAATACATGTCCTTCAAATTTTGGTACATCTTAGTACTTCTAGGATGCATTGCATACATGGAGGAGTGAGCCTCCTCAAGTACCATCTTCCTCAACCCATCAACATCAGGAATTACTATCCTATTATGGTAACAAACTGTACCATCATCTGCCTTGTGAAAGCCATCATACTTTTCACTGCCAATCCCTGATTGGATATTCTGTATCATAGTATCATTTTGTTATGCATCATGAATCTGTTGTCTTAAGGTAGGTTTCACTTGTAACTATGCCAACAATCCTACTAGCAAGGAAACTTCTAGTTGTACATTCATATGGTGAAGAGACACTAGCATATCTCTCTTATGGCACATTAAGGAATTTAATTGTGCATTATCTACCGTTGATGATGAAGATGACTTTCTACTCAATGCATCAGCTACCACATTAGTTTTCCCTGTATGGTAGTCTATTGTGCAATCATAATCCTTAATCAGCTCCATCCATCTCCTCTGCTTCATATGCAGTAAAAAAGGACTAGCGAGCGGACGGCGGCTTCCGCTCTAGTGATAGGGTGGGCGACCTAAGGCTCACGGAGGGCGGCTTCGGGGGAGGGGGAGGGGGCTTCAGCGGCCGGCGGATGCCACCCTACTCCCCCAGGGCCTTGACTCGACTCGATCTCCGTCGGGTGACCGTCTTCTCTCCTCCACCCTCTCTTCTTCTGTTGCGGCGGGGCTGGGCTCCTGGCTTTGGTCTCGACCCGTGCTGCGTCAGACAGAGGTTTGGGAGGGGCGGCTTCGGCTCAGTTTCCCCCACATGCCTCTGGCCATATTGAAGGTGGAGTGGCATTGGTGGTTCGGTCTTCCTCACAGATCTGGTGGTATCGAGCTCTCCCATCCTCTTTCAGTAGTTTGCATTTTATGAATAAGGTTTCTAGCCCTTCCGTCGTTAAGGCTTCCGAGCTCTGGATTTCCCCAACGTTTTGACCTTAATTTTTACTGTCTTTGTTGTCTTGTTTAGCCAGTGGTTCTGGTAGTTTATCTGCCTTTTGTCGCCACTAGTCAGTGTTTATCTGTCGCGCTTTGATGCGACCTCCCTTCGGGAGAGCGATGAGATCTCTAGCCACGGCTAGATCTCATCTTTGCTTTGGATTGATCTTATTACTCAGTTATATGGATTCGTTTGAGTTGATATACGAGCAGAACACCGTCTTATTCCAGCCCCTCTACCACTACTCAATGCTCAGGTTGAGGGAATTCTTCAGGAAAAGCTGCTTAAGACAGCCTCAAGGAAGAAGAATCAATGCGGAAATGTCTCTCTCTCATTCCAATATGAGTTGTAGTGCCTTTGGGTTACTAAACCTGATGTGTGTATGTTATGTTTGTATCTTTCTTCCCAATTGTAGATGTTGTATGGCTAACAAGTAATGAATTGATCCTTTTTCTCTCAAAAAAAAATCTCCCCTGCCTCATATTCAACTCCTGTTTTGAGAAAATATATTGTAGATTCTTGTGGTTAGTGAAGATCTGACACTTTTCTCCATAAAGATAGTGTCTCCAGATCTTGAAGGCATGGACCACTGCTGCAAGCTCCAGATCATGTGTTGGTTAATTCTCCTCATGTTTCTTAAGTTATTGTGAAGCAAAAGAAATCACATTTTTACCCTGCATCAACACACATCCCAGCCCATTCTTTGAAGCATCACAAAAGACAATATAGCCTTTCCCTTACTCTGGCAGTACTAACACAGGTGCACTAGTCAACTTTTCTTTCAAAAGCTAGAAGGAACATTGACACTTGTCATTCCAAGCAAAAGGAACATCCTTCCTGGTTGACCTAGTTAGGGGTAACGCTATAGAACTGAAGTCTTTGATAAACCTCATGTAGTAACCTGCCAGACCTAGGAAACTATGAATCTCTGTCGGTGTCTTTGGTTGTTCCCATTCTAGTACAGATTCCACTTTCTTGGGATCAACACAAATGCCTATTGCAGATATAAAATGGCCCAGAAAAGAAACTTCAGATAACCAGAATTCACACTTGCTAAACTTAGCATATAGTTGATGCTGCCTCAACAATGTCAATGCCTGGCGAAGGTGTTGCTCATGTTGTTGACTATCCTTGGAGTATATCAGGATATCATCTATGAACACAACCACACATTGATCAAGATAAGGTCTAAACACCCTATTCATCAGATCCATAAAAGTTGCAGGTGCATTGGTTAGCTCAAACGACATAACCACAAACTCATAATGACCATACCTAGTCCTAAAAGCTAACTTGGATATATCATCAGCCTTAATTCTCAATTGATGGTAACCTAACCTCAAGTCTATCTTTGAAAACACAGTGGCACCTCTCAACTGATCAAAAAGATCATCAATCATCGGAAAAGGATACTTATTCTTTATTGTCACCTTGTTCAACTGTCTATAGTCTATACACAACCTCATTGACCCATCCTTCTTTTTAACAAACAACACAGTAGCACCCCAAGGGGAAGTGCTCGGTCTGATAAAACCCTTCTCTAACAGTTCTTGTAACTATTTCTTTAACTCCTGCATCTCTGATGGTGCCATCCTGTATGCTGACTGTGCCATGGGTTGTGTTCCAGGAACAAGATTGATCTCAAACTCAATCTCTCTAGGAGGGGGAATGCTAGGAAATTCCTCAGGAAAGACATCCTCAAATTCTCGCACCACTGGTACCTCCTGGATACTAGGACCTACCTCCTTGGTATCCACAACATGAGCTAATAAAGCCTCACATCCTTGTCTCATCAGTCGTTCAGCTGTCATGGTTGACATCAAACATGTAGGAAGAATATTTCTATCACCTTGAAAAATGCATTGTACATCTCCATCATGGAACGTCGCCACCTTAGTACTACAGTCCAAGATTACCTTGTATTTTTCCAAGATATCCATTCCTAGGATTACATCAAAACCATGCATGTCAAGTGGTAAAAGATCCACTTGAATGTTGTGTCCAGAAAAAGAAAGAACACAAGAAGGGCACACTTCTCGCAACTCGGCGGAATCAACCAAAGGAGTCTCTAGTCGTTGGCTATTAGATCTAAGACTAACAGGTAGATAACAACTATCTATCACCTCCCTAGTGATAAAAGAGTGTGTCGCACCTGGGTATACTAACACATACGAAATAAGATGCAGACATATCAGAATGAAATAACTCCATCTGACCTGTCACAACTCGAGGATTGACCACTGCTTCTGGCTGGGTCATGGCATAGAACCTTGTTGTCGCCTGCTGTCGTCCACGTCCTCTACTTTCTTGTCCAGAGGATCCTTCCTGGGATTCCTGACCACGTCCTCTGCCACTGCCACTACTAAACTGTCATTGTTGTGGACCTTGTTGACTTTGCCTTGGCTGTTGAGTCACCTCCTCATCTTTCATAGGGAAATAAGGTCTTGTATGCCCCACTTTCCCACACTTGTAACATGTTTTGGTGTCCTGATATGGCCTAAACGGCCCTATCACTGAAACTGATGAGGTACTGCGGGCTCTGGTCGGTGGAAAATTATGACCTCTACCCTGACTCGGGGTCCACTGTGATGGTGCATGTGATCTTGGTTCAGTGAAGGTTGACATTGGTTGTGACAGTGGTGGGAAAAACCTTATCTTCTTAAAGCCTCCAGATGATTTCCCTTGAAACTACATAGGTCGCTTCTTAGCATTAGCTTCACGCTTCTCTATGGCAGACCTCTCAATCCTCCTGACATATTCCACAAAGGTGGAAAACCTTTCCCTATTCTCCAAGGTTGATGTTGTAGTAATCAACTCCGTACTCAAACCCTTCTCAAATCTCTGGATCCTTTCCTTGTCTGTTGCTGCCATGTGTGGGCAGAACCTCAAAAGTTCCATAAACTTTGATTCATACTCATTGATAGTCATATCTCCCTAACTAATCTTCTCGAACTGAGAGATTTTCTCATCTAGGTAGGTCTCTAGAAAATATCGACTAAAAAATTCCCTTCAAAACTCCTCCCATCCTATCATAACTCCTGGCCTTTTCTCCTCTTCTATGGCCCACCAATGTCCAGCACTACCCTTCAACAAGTATACTGCATGCTTAACTTTGTCTTCTTCTGTGATGTTTAGGATTTTGAATGCCTTTTCAAACTCAGTCAACCACATGTCAGCGTCTGCTGGATCAGAAGTACCTACATATTCAATTGCCCCAACACGTCTAAGACGTTCAAATGTCTTCCCCACATCTTGGGACTCCACATTGGAGGCGGTTGTCCTAGCTTGAGGTGTTGGTGCTCTGTCAGCGATATGTGTGATTGTGGCCATCATCTGTCTAAACATAGATTGGAACTCAGGATTGCCCATCATTGTCGGGTCTAGATGAGGCATTATGGGCTGCTCTGGCCCTACTTCTGGCACTCTCTCATCACGTGCTTGCCTCCCTACACCTCCTCCTGGTGCAACATAGCTACTCTCAACGTGTTCTTCATGTCCTCCAGATGCATAAGCATAAACTATGATCAGATATGTTGGATACATAAGAACATACTCAAACCTAAATCCTATGTCCTTGTAGACTCAGTAAACCTAGATCTATGATACCAACTTAACTGTGACACCTCGTCACGCTAAACGAGATTACTCAAAACACAAAACATGATCAACTACTAATTAATCACACAGTCAAAAATGTGAAACAATTAAAACCAATTCCAACAATGTAAATAAACTCTAGAACATTTATAAAAGGTCCATCATTCCATTCTCATATACTTTAACAAGCATTTGCATATGGGTCCAAAGACCTCAGTCACATCCTGCATACAAAAGATATTTCACATGTCTATGCCATATATTTACAAACATTGGCATAATACCAAAATCTCATGTCGATACAAATATATCATCTAGAAAACACATCCCATACCAGGACCTGAGAGTACAGGGACGACACTAGGACTCTACTACTAACATCTATGACTAACATCTACAACTAACCAACCTTCTGAATCTATTGATCACCAGGTTGGTTCTCTTCCACAGCACAACCTCGACCTCGTTGCCCGCGACCACACAAAAAATGTGGTGACCCACGAGTGAGACCCAGTCCCAGCGAGAGATATAACTCTCTCCAACATATGTTGATTATAACAATAATTAACATTAAATACATTGAGTAGTTAGGATATTGAATAGACAATATGAACAGATTGAACAGTTTAACCATACTAAGCAGTTAAGAAAATAAGTTATAACATCAAGTAGAATTGTACAATTGTCATAAGTCTGCATCATGTAAGAACTATGTAGTGTAAAGACAAGACAAGGGTTAATCAACCAATGTGATACGTATTAAACCCTAGCAATTATACTACACGGCTGGTATTATATCTTTTATTTTTATGCCCTGGGGAGTTTGAGTCGTACCACAGTGAAGTGCTATTCAGTTCCGTATAAGATCTAGGAGTGCCGGTATCCTAAGATCTCTTCCTCTCGGTAAGTACGAGTAAACTACAGTGGCATACCAGTCAAACTGCCAACAGTGACATATAGTCAACTAATAACAACTAGTTCATACTTGGTACAAGTTACGACACTAGAAAACAGGGTATAAAAAACCCTCTAATCCAAGGTACAACCGCAACTGTCCTCAATCACATCAAATATCTGAGGCATGACCATAGCCATCCTCCATAACCTGCAATTGTGGATGATAAGGATATATCCTCAACTTGCCACCCCCACATACTCAATAGTATGCGCTTCGAGTTTCCCTTGGGAATACTTGTTTCACCATCCAGTAAGTTCTGACACTAAAGATGGCTCTACGGCACATGGCTCTACATGATTAAGGTTACACTTGATTAATTACTGCCAATTGAATGCATTAAGGCTTTATCATACAAGTGGACATTCAAACCCTAATTCTTTTCTAACAAGAGTATATGTATAACAACTTCAAAAGATATAAAACATTTGAGATATAAATCTTAATCACATTACCACATCTATCATTCATTGCAAATTAACAGACCACACTTATCATCATACTATTGCAAGATACTAATATCTTATCACAAGTTCCAGGGTTTTAACCCTTATTGGAACATGAAGAGGATTTCACCTCAATTATGGCATCAAACATGCCCAAAGGTCTTTAAGACCATCACATTATTCATAGTAAGGTTATCATCATCATTCCATGCCTTAAACAAGGCTCAAAAGATCATTAGCACATGTATGTCCATAGATTTTAACATGGCAAGGCACTATGATATTCAAATAATACTACATTGTGGTTTCAACATAAGAAGAGTGTAATTCATTATCACATTAATCATTCAAGAGGTCTGATTATAACCAATCAACATCATATAATTACATTAAGGTTAGTTATAACAAGCTAGATCACATTTGAGTTACGCATCCACTTATTATAGTGATTTATCAAATATAACTATATAATGCCAAAGGTAAGACTACCAATTAATGGTATTGAACCATTGAGTTATCTTCACTAGGACCCACATATAATAACATGTGATTTATTCTAATCCATTGGATGTTAAAGCATCCAATAATATTCATTGGATCATGTTCATTGTTTAGGGTTACCAATTGAAGTATAGGTCTAACCATTAGATCAATTGAACCAAGGAACCATTGGTTCAAGGTATAGTCAAATCTACAATTACATTTCTAATTCATAATATATGATGATGACCTGATCCACCATTAATTGTGATCATAAGGTCACCATTGGTTGCTAGATCAGTAATACATTCAGTTAACATCATCAAATAATAAGCCAATATCATCATCAATTGATAACATCATTAGAATACTTAGTCGATGATAATTAAATGTCTAATTGAGTCAAAACCTGACCTAAGGTGGTGACCATAGGTTGTCACCATAAATTGGACACCCTTGATCACGAACATCAGTTGCCAAGATAGCAACACTATTGGTTGTTGAATGGTATGACAATCAGTTATGTGATAGGGAAGGAAATAGCTTAAAAACCCTAATTTGAACCATCATTTGTTTTGTACATAGCACCACAGGTTGTTTCTATCAACCTATCCCAGATCATGTTACACCTTATAAAGGATGTACACATGTTTATAGGTTCATATAGAACTGGAATAAAATAGGAAACACCACAAAATTCGTAATATTAAACAAGCATGATTTCTCTATGCTTAGATCATCACATTCAAGCATAATCATGAACCAACAAGCTTCTAGTAAGTAATATAAGCGAAGAATGTTATATAACTCGCCTCTATAGAGTAGGTCAGATATCCAACAGCAAAAATCTCGAGCAAATAGGGCAAGGAAACCTTGGATTCAGATCTGAACTTGGCCAACTATGCAATTCTCTCCACAAACAAGGAAAACCCTAGAAAAGAAACACGAAGGAAGGAGTTTTGAGTTCTAGGGGAACTTTCACCATGGTAAACCATGGTTCCGGCCTGGAGAGATGTAGGAGGAAGAGGAACAAATAATTAAATGGAGGAAATAAGGAAAAACTTACACTTTTAGGTCAATATCACTAGGGGGAAGCTTTATAGACCCAAAAAGAGAATCAATTTCAACCCTAGATTTTTTTTCCAAGAGAATCCCCACTTTCTTCTTCCTTGGGCAGAAAAAATCACAGCTAAACAGAAGGAGTACGAATCTAGGAGAAGGAGAGAGATAATGGAGAGGAAATGGCTCGTTTGGGGGCTTTTGGATAAGTATATGATACTTTAATATTAAGAAAACTTGGAATAAAGCCCAAGGGGTCCTATTTATAGCTGGGGATTCTCCTTAGACTTTGGGAACACTTAAGAATGAAAACTAGCCATTTTGTGGCATACAACGGATATATTTCCACTTGTTGCAACTCCACAATGGCTACAAACACTTTTCTACAATTTTCCGTATAGGTGCAATCGGTCGAGTTGTTATAAAGGTAACTCAACCGATCCCACTAAAAGACAAAACCAATTTAGGCCATCGGTCAAATTGTCCTGGGGTAACTCGACCGATTCACTTAAATCAGTTTTGGTTAGTAGAGGGATCGGTCGAGTTCTGTGGAGTGCAAACTTGACCGATCAAAAGTCATTTTCCAGAAACAATCAGGACCAGTCGAGTTTGCAACTCGACTGATGAATAGCCTGATTTTAATTTTAGAAAAAGGTTTTTGAGTGCTTAAATATTCGATCTAAATACTCTTGATTTTTTCTAAGCTTAATTACAATTCATGCAATCATTACAAGTGATTTACAACATGATTCTAATATATTTGCATCATATTCCAAAAACGTGCAATTGTATGGACTTTGACTTGTCTTTTCTCCAAGTTGAGATGCGCAAGTTAGGGCATTTGGAGTGTGTCTATACCTAATCTGAAATCACTCAAGTAGAGACATTAGACACAAATAAGTGGAATGGTTTAATCATCATCAAAACAAGGGTTTACTCAATTTAGACCTTGAGTCAACATTCTCCCCCTTTTTGAAGATGACAAACCATTCTATAAATGTATTGAAAGTATTTAAGTAAAGTCATACCTTTGGAGAAATCTAGGGGTTTCAATAGAATTGAGTTCATATGCTCCCCCTCTATTGATGATGGTGCAGTTCTCATACTCCTCCTCAATTGTTGCTAGTGGAGTTCTCATATTCCTCCTCAATTGATGATATTTCTCCTACATGGTTAGCTTTCATAACAAGGGTGGAAGCCATTGATGAGTTCCATTGTGCCTCAGTGATCGTTCAGGTGCTTGAGAAAATGCCTTTGTTGGAGCAGATCAAGGGATGGATGCTCAGGAGTTGGAAACCCAAGGGCGAGCTTCAGGTGTCTTGCCTGGTGTGTGGCATGTTCTTGGTGAGGTTCATGAATTCTGAAGACATTTCAACAACCTTGGATAGAGGCCCTTGGTTCATGGACAACAAACTGGTCCTTACACGCAGGTGGTCACCAGAGGCGGACTTGTGACGGTCAGCGCTCACTTCTGCGCCCGTCTGGGTTACCCTCCCGGAGGTTGGTCTTCACTGGATGCGTAGAGCCATATCCATCATAGTTTGCGGCATTGGAACCCCCAAGGTGGTGGATTTCTGGTCCTCAGGAAGATATGCTGGAGCTGCCCACATCTATGTGGAGATCAAAGCAGACAGAAGACCACCCCTGGTGGTTATGGTGGAGATGTCAAACGTCAAGGAGATGGAGGTCAAGGTAGTGTACGATGCTTTGTCGGACAGATGCGACATGTGTGGTGTGTTTGGGCATAGTGAAGGGGAATGCTCGCCTGATGAATCTCCTACGGACGTGTGGCTTGAAGGTAGGGTAGGGAGGTGGTTTTTCGTCAGAGAAGAAACAAGATCAAGAAGAGAAAAGGCAGCAGAAGTTGACCTCCTCAAGTCGCTTCTACTGTGCACAGGGAGGTTGACTGTCCAGTGGGCTCTGAAGTGCCCAGGGAGGCGAGTATCCCGGTGGTTTCCTCTGTTGTAGCTGTGAATGGTAGGGCGGGAGCTTCTGTAGTGGGAGATACCCTGGCGATTAATGAGTTGGATACCCTGGCGGTTACTGAGTTGGAAGTTACTGCTATTTTGCCTGCGAGTGGTGAAGTTGAAGAGGGTTTCCCCAGTTCAAGCCCGGGACCCAAAAGCAAGAGGAAGGATAAGGATAAGGTGGATGTGGTGATGGAAGCGTCTAACTCTTTCTCTGTTCTCGATGGATTGGAGGGTGATGTGGATGTCATCAGTAGTAGCAAGGTTGCTCAGCTGTCACCTAGAAGAACCAGAAGGGGAGGGGCTACTCCTGGAAGGGGGGGCGGGGGCATGGTTATTAATGTGTATCATGTCTTAGAATCTCAGGGGTGCTTCTCGCGTGGGCAAACAAAGAAAGCTCAGGGAGATCATCCAGGAGGTGAGAGCGACACTGGTGGTGGGATTGGAAACTAGAATTAGAAGAGAAGTAGGCGAAAGAATACCAGGTCTTTTTCCTGTAGGGTGGGGATGTGCTTCGAACCTCGAACAGATTGAGGGAGGGAGGATTGCGATAGGCTGGAATCCACAGGTGTGGGATGTGCAGGTGATTTTCGCCATGGAACAAATGATGACCGCCAGTTGCATCAATCATGGAGGTCTTCAAGTTGTAGTTTTTGCAGTGTATGGTCATAATTCTGAAGTTTGTAGAAGAAGACTTTGGGAGGTTATGGTGTCGGCTAATCAGAGAGAGCTACCCCAAATTTGCATTGGAGACTTTAACCATATTAGAAGGTCTCATGAAAAGAGAGGTGGTTTGCCGGTCCCCGATCCTTGTATTAAAAGGTTCAATGATGTTGTCGATGCTACGAATCTCGTAGAGTTGAGTATGAGTGGAGGTATTGTCACTTGGCAGAACAAGAGAGATGTGAAGAAATGTATAGCTAGTCATCTTGATAGGTCTATAGTTAATGAGACGTGGCTGGATGTTTTTCTGCTATCTAATGTGAAGTTGGGCGGGCACATCAATAGTGATCATGCTTGGCTTGTTGTGCATCTTGCCCAAGAGGAGCGCAAAGGTAAACCGTTCCGGTTTTACAACAGCTGTCTGGAGTGGTCTAGTTGTGTGGATACCATTAAAGAAGTTTGGAATTGTAGGGTTGAAGGCAATCCCCTTTATGTTCTGATGGAGAAGATTACTAGAACTAAGGTGGCTTTGAAGAAATGGTCTTTTAGCCTGAGGGACTTGTAGAATTCGGTGCTGGAAGCTAAGGACTGTCATGCTAAGGCTGCAGATATTCTTAGGCACAATCCACTGATGGAGGAAGCCATTAATGACGAGGCTATTAAGGTTGAAAATCTTTTTAAGCTTGAAAGAGCGGAGGAAAGTTGTTTTTGGCAAAGGAGTCAGTTAAAATGGATTAGAGATGGCGACAGAAATATGAGAATCTACCATGCTGCGGTCAAGAGAAATCAAATGAGGTATAATATACATATGTTGCTCAAGAAGGATGGCACTACTATTAACTCCTTCTTAGAGGTAGGTGCTAAAGCGGTGGAGTTTTTCAATAGTCTTTATAACAAGCATGTGCTGCCACAGGTCCCAGATCATGTGCTCCCAACCAGAAGAGTCACCGACACTATGAATGATATGCTTTGTGGGCCTGCTACTGAAGAGGAGATTAAGTCTGCTCTTTTTAGTATAGGCGCTTCTATGGCCCCGGGGCCTGACAGTTTTAATGCTAGGTTCTTTCAATCCATGTGGTTGTTGGTTAAAGAGGACATAGCTAGAGCGGTGAGATGGTTCCTTGTTGGGGGGAGGATGGTTAGAAGATCCAATCACGCTTGCATTCACGTCATTCCTAAGAAACCTATTGTCGAGAATATGAACGATTTGCGCCCCATTTCCTGCTGTTCGGTGGTGTATAAGATCATCTCCAAGATGCTGTCCAATAGACTCAAAAAAGTGTTGCCCGAAATCATATCCTCTGCCCAAACTTCCTTCATTAAAGGGAGATGTATATCTGATAGTGCTCTTCTCACGGTAGAGTTTCTTCTTGATTTTGGGGTGAAGAGAAGCTCCAGGAAAGCTTGTGTGAAGCTTGATATGGCCAAGGCATATGATAATGTTAGGTGGGATTCCCTTTGGTCCTGCATGAGTGCTTTGGGTTTCTGTGATAGATGGATCAATATCATCAAGGAGTGTGTCACTACCACTTCTTTCTCGGTGTTGGTCAATGGTTGTACTTTTGGTTTGTTCGATGCTTCTAATGGCCTAAGACAAGGTGACCCTTTATCACCTTTGCTCTTTACCCTGGTGATGGAAATCCTGACTTGTATAATGGATAATGCCCAACAAGGAAAGTTGATCTCTTCTTTTAGGCAGGGAGGTTGTCGGGTCCTTTCTCATATGATTTTCACAGACGATGTCCTTTTCTTCCTTGCTGGGAATAGAAGAACTCTAACAAATTTCCGCATTCTTATGATGGAGTTTGGTGACTGCACTGGTTTGTATATGAGTACAATCAAAACAAAGGTGTATCTGTCTAGATCCTGTGATAACAAGAGAGGTCGTCTAAGAGATGTTGTGGGCATGCAGGAGGGACTGCTTCCTACCAAGTACCCTGGTATACCTCTGTGTGGGGGTAAAGCGAGGGGTAGGGATTTCCAGGTGTGTGTTGATACTCTCTGTGATAAAACCGCCAAGTGGATGGGCATCAACCTTTCTTTGTCGGGAAGATTGGTTCTTGTTAGATTCGTTCTTGAGGGCATGATCATATTTTGGTGTATGCAGGACCAACTTCCGTTGTTTGTGTTGAAGAAGATGAGAAGTGTGATGAGCTCTTTTATATGGGGGGGTAGAGGTCACGTGGTTTCTTGGAGATCAGTGGCGAGGCATTTTGAGGAAGGTGGCTTGAATGTTTGCGACCCGACAGACATTGACTGAGATGCTGCTGTTAAAAGGATTGATAATTTCTTGAGAAATGATTCCAGCTGGAGCAGTTGGATGCATGCTAGGTACGGGCATGATTTGCAGTTAGAAGGACATAAAAATGTGTCCAGAACGTGGAGGAAATGTGCTCTCTTTGGCCGGAAGTGGCTGGGCTATACACGCTTTCATCGGGAGGGTGGGAGCTGAAGGACACTCATATTGTTCCTTGGAAGGCAGCCAAGATGGAGGGGCCTTGCGTTCCCTAGTTCCCTTTCTTGTGGAACCAGGGCAACATTCCTAAATGGAGTTGTTGTTCTTATAGGATGGTTTTGGGAAGGCTGCCTATGAGAGACCGTTTGGCTAAGTGGGGTCTCAACACTGAGGGTAGATGTTTGTTGTGCAGATCCGACGATGAATCTCATTCCCATTTGTTCTTTGAATGCTGCTATACCCGTTATCCCTGGAGCAGACTTTGGCTGAAGATGGGATGCAGCGGGGTTGCCCCGAATTACTTTGTGGAGGGTATCTATGTGGCGCTGGACCGGACCAAAAACAATATCGGTCTGAGACCTTTTGTGGGGCTTTGCTTCTCAGGTCTTTGTTTTTTTATTTGGAAGGAGCGCAATAGTAGGCTTCATGGGAAAATGGACACTGATGTCCTGGTCTTATTTGATATGTTGGTTACCTACTTGAAGATGTCTTTAAAAGCCAGACCAAAGATTGGTAGAGGGGTCAGTAGGGTGATCCTGGCCCGGTGGGATTTTGTAGTTTAACCCACTTGTACAGTATACAATGGCTTCCACCATCTATACACTTTTTTGATGATATAGTAATATTTTACCTTCTCCAAAAATAAACATTTATAAAATACTATGTCTTCTAATCATATATGTTCTACACATATATGTCTTCTCCCCTTTACCTTCTCCCCTTTACATGAATATGCTTCTCCTCTTCATGTAAGAAATGTCTTCTTCCTCTTTTTTCCAAAAGAAGACATACCTTTCTCCCCCTTTGTCATTTCAAAAAGTGGGGGTATGAAGAAATAAGAAACACCACTTGTTAAGAGAAAGGAGATAACAAAAATTTATATAATGAGAGTAGAAGAGCACAGATAGGGGCTTGTCCAAGCATAGAAAGAAAAATAAGTTAAAGCATGCACTTCAACAACCCAAAATGCAAGATAAAGTACTACAGAAAATAATAAATCACACTTTTGAACCTCAAAATGATGGAATCTTCCCAAAAAGTGTTAGGCCCTATAGTAATGAGTCTTTTTCATGAGGTAATTTCTACATACAAAAATACTAGTCTTGCACCAAAAATTGAAACTACAGCAAAATATGTATGAAATCCTAAAATTCTCCAATTTCTACATATAATGTAGATCTATATATCATTCATCACAATGTTATGCAAATAACTCAATATAGTAGATATTCAATTCAAGGAATAAGTTTGAGCAAGTTTAAAACAAGATACAAGAATAGCATATAGTTAAATACCACTTGATGAACAGGGCTAGAACTACATATATATGAACTACTAGTAGATGATATCACAAGTTAGGACTACTAGTAGGATCTAGATCATAGCAAGAGATACCAAAAGATACACAAGATAAAGCAAGCTATGAGTAGATGTAGAGATATATCCAAACAAATAGATATGCAATTTTAGAAGCATGAAAGGATATAACTCACTAATAAGTAAGCATCATTACCAAAAGATGATCACCACTAAGAACCTCAAGGTTGTATCCAAACAAGATATGCGACTAGATATATGTATCAAGTTAGAGCACAATGGAAGCAATTTAAGACACAACCAAAAGATCCAAAGAGATCATCATCAAAACCTGCAAAACAACTCAAAGCAAGCAATTGCAAGATATAGATATGCCAATTTAGAGCAATTAGAGAGATAGAGGTGTAAGCAAGATAGGAAATTTAAAGCATGGCAATATTCATATATAAAGGTACTAAGGGAGTGCCAAAGAATAAGGCTATTGGTTTTCTCATTCAATAAGCCAAATGTATATTCTGCGCACACTGTTGTCGGTCGAGTTATGTGTATTGACATCCCGACCGATGATAGTTGTTGGCAACACCCATTGGTGCCTATCGGTTGAGTTTCAAATAAGATAAACTCGACCGACAAAGTTGCAGTCAAAAAGCACATATATTTCATAGAAACATATTTAGATCCTTTCTAAAGATATAAGCCATATCCAAACATGTGTAAGTTAGTAATGCACTATGAAAGCATTAGAAATAGTCTTTGAGCAAGAGTGTGAAGAGAATCACAAAATACCACTTTTGACTCAAAAACCACATGCATAGTACACACTAACTTGACAAAAATAAGTTAGAAATGGTTATAAGCAAGAAAACCTTTACCTTTGTTCATACGATTCCTTTTTTCACTTCTTGTCACCCTCGACACATCTCACCTTTCTTCTTTCATGTGGATTGAGAAGTCAATTTATAATTTAATAGCTCAAATCAATCCATTAGTAAGTACCTACAAGAATAAAGATGAAATAGTCCCCAATCATGTTTTTGGGTCCAGAGGGGTTATCTTAGCAACCCAAGTCCTATTGCTCTTCGGTTCTTTCCTAAAAAGACAACAAGTAGAATAATGGCCAATATCATTGTAATAGTTGCATGTTCCCATAGTCTTGAACCTAGAGGATTCTCCATGGAATATTGGAGGTCCTTTACCTTTGTTGTTCCTTTGATTACTATTATATCCTAAACCATGTCTACCAATTTGTTTAGTATTATGGTGTAGGGTGTCATTAAGATTCTTTTTACCAACTAAGAATCTTTGCAAATAAGATCACAAACTGTCCTTATCATGCATTAGAGAAGCAATAGTGGAAGACAAATTATTGATATTATCTCTATCATGTAAAAGTTCATTTTCTAATTAAAGAGCTTTAGTTAAATAAGAATCTCTATCAATATGAAGAGTAGCAACATTATTCTCTCTACGAATAGAACTAGAACAAGATTCAAGCACATTGATTTTAGCAAGCAAGGAGGCATTTTCTATATCGAGCAAAGCAATCTTAGAAAGATAAACACCATTTTCATATTCTAATCCTTACAAAACAAAATCTTTGTCTTTGTTTTCATATTTAATAATATCAATATTATGCATGAGAGAATCAACAATTAAAGTATGTTTTTCATTAGAACTAGGCATAAGAAGTTGAGCTTCTAGAAATTTAATTTTATCAAGAAAACTAGCATTTTCAAGTTTAAGAGAGTCTACTTGGCTAAGACAAGCATTTTTTTCATCAAGAAAGCAAGAATAAGCATTTTCCAGATCATCTAATTCTATATGCATATTATCAACATTTCTAGCAATCTTTTTCCTTTTCTTTTTAGAAGACTTAAGAGAGGCATGAGTAGCATTAATGATAGCAATTAAAGGTTCTTTATCTGAAGAGTTTAGATTTACCACAATTGAGTCTTTTCTTGTAGAAGCCATAAGAGCAAAATGGCATTCTCCTTCATCACTAGAGCTTGAGCTAGATCATTCACTTGGTTCTTTACTTGAGCTTGAGTTGGAGGAGTCACTTGATTTACAACATGATTCTAATAGATTTATATCATATTACAAAAATGTGCACTAGTGTGGACTTTGACTTGTCTTTTCTCCAAGTTGAGATGTGCAAGTTAGGGCTTTTGTAGTGTGTCTATACCTAATCAAAAATCGTAGAGACGTTAGACACAAATAAGTGGAATGGTTTAGTCATCATCAAAACAAGGGTTTACTCAATTTAGACCTTGAGTCAATATTCTCCCCCTTTTTGAAGATGTCAAACCATTCCATACAGGTATTGAAAGCATTTAAGTAAAGTCATACATTTGGAGAAACCTAGGGGTTTCAATAGAATTGAGTTCATATGCTCCCCCTCAGTTGATGTTGGTGGAGTTCTCATACTCCCCCTCAATTGATGCTAGTGGTGTTCTCATACTCCCCCTCAATTGATGCTATTTCTCCTGCATGGTTAGCTTTCATAACATTTATAGAATATCATGTCTTCTACTCATATATGTTCTACACATATATGTCTTCTCCCCTTTACCTTCTCTCCTTTACATTAATATGCTTCTCCTCTTCATGTAAGAAATGACGTCTTCCTCTTTTTGCCAAAAGAATACATACATTTCTCCCCCTTAGTCATTTCAAAAAGTGGGGGTATGAAGAAATAAGAAACACCACTAGTTAAGAGAAAGGAGATAACAAAAAGTTATATAATGAGAGTAGAAGAGCACATATAGGGGCTTATCCAAGTATAGAAATAAAAACAAGTTTAAGCATGCACTTGAACAACCCAAAATGCAAGATAAAGTACTACATAAAAACAATAAATCGCACTTTTGACCATCAAGATGACGGAATTTTCCCAAAAAGTGTCAGGGCTTGTAGTAATGAGCCTTTCTCAGAAGGTAGTTTCTGCATAAAAAACACTAGTCTTGCACCAAAAACTGAAACTGGAGCTAAAGTTGTATGAAATCCAAAAAGCTCCAATTTATACATATAATGTAGATCTATGTATCTTGCATCACAATGTTATGTAAACAACTCAAGATAGTAGTTATGCTATTCAAGTAACAAGCTTGAGAAAGTTTGTAACAAGATACAAGCATAGCATATAGTTGAATACCACTTGATGAACAGGGCTAGAACTACATGTATATGAACTATTAGTAGATGATATCACAAGTTAGGACTACTAGTAGGATATAGATCATATCTAAAAATACCAAAAGATACACAAGATAAAGCAAGCTATGAGTAGATGTAGAGATATATCCAAACAAAGATATATACAATTTTAGAAGCATTAAAGGATATAACTCACTAACAAGCATGCATCATTACCAAAAGATGATCACCACTAAGAACCTCAAGGTTGTATCCGAACATTATATACAACTAGATATATGTATCAAGTTAGAGCACAACGGAAGCAATTTAAGAAACAACCAAAAGATCCAAAGAGATCATCATTAAAACCTGCAAAACAACTCAAAGCAAGTAATTGCAAGATATAGAAATGCCAATTTAGAGCAATTAGAGAGATAGAGGTGTAAGCAAGATAGGAAATTTAAAGTATGGCAATATGCACATATAAAGGTACCAAGGGAGTGCCAAAGAGTAAGGTTATTGTTTGAGAGAATCTAGTTGAGAGGGAAATTCTCATTCAATAAGCCAAATGTATATTTTGTGCATAGTGTTTTCGGTCAAGTTCCTTGTATTGACACCTCGACCGATGACAGCTGTTGACAACACCCATTGGTGCCTATCGGTCGAGTTTCAAATAGGACAAACTCGACCGACAAAGCTGCTGTCAAAAAGCACATATATTTCATAAAAATATATTTAGAGGCATGCTAAAGATATAATCCATATCCAAACATGTGTAAGTTAGTAATGCACTATGAAAGCATTAGAAATAGTATTTGAGAAAGAGTGTGAAGAGAATCATAAAATACCACTTTTGACTCAAAAACCACATGCATAGTGCATGCTTTATTTAAATAAGAATCTCTATCAATATGAAGAGCAGCAACATTATTCTCTCTATTAGTAGAATTAGAACAAGATTCAAGCAAATTGATTTTAGCAAACAAGGAGGCATTTTTTGTTTCAAACAAAGCAATCTTAGAAAGATAAACACCATTTTCATATTCTACTCCTTGCAAAACAAAATATTTGTCTGTGTTGTTAGATTTAAGAACATCAATATCATGCATGATAAAATCAACAATTAAAGTATGGTCTTCATTAGAACTAGGCATAAGATTTTGAGCTTCTAGAAATTTAATCTTATCTAGAAAACTAGCATTTTCAAGTTTAAGAGAGTCTACTTGGATAAGACAAGCATTTTTGTCATCAAGCAAGTAAGAATTAGCATTTTCAAGATCATCCAATTCTATATGCATATTATCAACAATTCTAGCAAGCATTTTCTTTTCTTTTTAGAAGACTTAAGAGAGGAACGAGTAGCATTAATGATAGCAATTAAAGGTTTTTTATCTAAAGAGATTAGATTTACCTCATTTGACCCTTTTCTTATAGAAGCCATAAAAGAAAAATGACATTCTCCTTCTTCACTAGAGCTTGAGCTAGATCCTCCACTTGATTCTTCACTTGATCTTGAGTTGGAGGAGTCACTTGAGCTTGAGTTCCAATTCTCCTTCATCTTGTACTTCTCTTCTCTTTTCTTGTGATGATGGGTCTTCTAGCCTTGTAGATAATCTATCTTGAAGTGACCATTCTTTCCGCACTTGAGACACCAGATGGAGGAGGATTTCTTGCCTTTGTAGAATCTACCCTTGGAGTACATGGCATTGTCTTCAACATGAGAGGATGGATAGGCATGTCCCATAATAGCTTCAATTTCAGCCTTTATTTCATCCTTCTTCATTCTCTTGAGCTCTTTCTCCTCTTGCCTTTCAACTTCTTCTCTTTTGTCAAGTGTGGCTTCATGGGTTTGTAGATTTCCAATGAGATCTTCAATTAGGATATCATCAAAAGACCTTACTTCTTCAATTGAAGTCACATTGGGTTCCCATCTCTTGGGGAGAGTTCTAGGGATATTTGAGTTGATCTCTCCTCTACTCATAGGATGTCTTTGAATAGCAAGACCATTCACAATGGTGTTGAGCCTTGAGTACATATTGGCTATATTCTCATCCTTTCCCATCTTGAAGTTCTCAAACAGCCCATTGATCCTGTAGACTTTGCTTTCCTTCACTTGTTGAGTTCGCTCATAAATCATTCATAGATTTCTCCATACCTCATATGTCGTCTCACAAGAAGAAATCTGGTTGAACTTGGTGGAGGTCATGGTGGCATAGAGGATGTTGGTAGCTCTTTCGTTCAAGGTGGCTTTCTTCATGGTAGCTTCATTCCATTCTTCTATCTTTGTCACTGGTAGCTTGTATGGATGGTCCACCATTTTCCATAGATCAAAACTTGATCCTTAGATATAGAATTGTAGCCTTTTTTCCAATCGAGGAAGTTACTCCCATCAAAGATTGGAGGGTTGATGAAATGTCTCCCCCTTGTGCTTGGAGAAACTCACTCTGATACCAATTGTTGGATCCTAGATGGGTGATTGGATGCTCTAGAGGTGGGTGAATAGAACTGAATGCACTTAAACAAAATTTATTAGACCTTCAAGATATATCAAAATATAAGGTTGCTAAATATGAAGTTTGAGTGCAACTAAAACATGCATAGCAAGGGGGGGAGAGATTGAACATACACCAAGTGACAGGCTATGTAGAGTGGTTCCACAGTTCAAACTAGAAGTGAGTCAGTCCACTACCTAGAGAGATCAACATCTAGGATTTCTTAACCATTGCACTCTTATATTCATTTATAAGACTTACAATACATGACCAACCAAAGGGCTTACCAATCAAATACAAAGAGTATCCACCTTACCAAGGACTTATCCACTTTGCAAGAGTCTTCAGCATTCACCAAGGTCTTACCCATTCAAGCACAAGTCTTCTGCCTTAAAAGACTTTGCCACTCTTCTTGGAGAATCTTCCACCAAAGACTTACCCACTTGAGAAACGAGTCTTCTGCCTTCACCAAGGGATTACCCACTCCTGCTCTAAGTCTTCTTCCTTGATCTTCACCAAGGGATGCCATCCCTTGTTCTTCTTCACCTCTCTTAGCTAAGAAAAAGAACCTTCATCTTCATGGTTGAAATATGAGATAGGGAGCTGGTGGAAGTGAGAGCCTCACAAGATATACATATAGAACTAGCTCTCTTATAGATTTCCTACTCACTCTAGCTAATGTATCAAGTGATTAAGTTTAGAGAGAGAGGAGGCTATAAGAAGCTCTCAAATATAGAATAGGAACCTCACATAGAGTTTTGAATTGAATGCTCAACCTTGGAATAAAGCCCAAGGGGTCCTATTTATAGTTGGGGATTCTCCTTAGACTTTGGGAACACTTGAGAACGAAAACTAGCCGTTTTGTGGCTTACAACAGATATATTTCCACTTGTTGCAACTCCACAATGGCTACAAACACTTTTCTACAGTTTTCTATACAGGTGCAATCGGTCGAGTTTCTATAAAGGTAACTCAACCGATCCCACTAAAAGACAAAACCAATTTAGGCCATCGGTCAAATTGTCCTGGGGTAACTCGACCGATTCACTTAAATCAATTTTGGTCAGTAGAGGGATCGGTCGAGTTCTGTGGAGTGCAAACTCGACCGATCAAAAGTCATTTTCCAGAAACAATCAGGATCAGTCGAGTTTGCAACTCAATTGATGAATAGCCTGGTTTGAATTTTAGAAAAAGGGTTTTGAGTGCTTAAATATTCGATCTAAATACTCTTGATTTTTTCTAAGCTTAATTATAAGTAATAAAATCATTACAAGTGATTTACAACATGATTCTAATATATTTACATCATATTCCAAAAACGTGCAATTGTATGGACTTTGACTTGTCTTTTCTCCAAGTTGAGATGCGTAAGTTAGGGCATTTGGAGTGTGTCTATACCTAATCTGAAATCACTCAAGTAGAGACATTAGACAAAAATAAGTGGAATGGTTTAATCATCATAAAAACAAGGGTTTACTCAATTTATACCTTGAGTCAACATTCTCCCCCTTTTTGAAGATGAAAAACCATTCTATAAATGTATTGAAAGTATTTAAGTAAAGTCATACCTTTGGAGAAATCTAGGGGTTTCAATAGAATTGAGTTCATATGCTCCCCCTCAATTGATGTTGGTGCAGTTCTCATACTCCTCCTCAATTGTTGCTAGTGGAGTTCTCATATTCCTCCTCAATTGATGATATTTCTCCTACATTGTTAGCTTTCATAACATTTATAAAATACTATGTCTTCTAATCATATATGTTCTACACATATATGTCTTCTCCCATTTACCTTCTCCCCTTCACCTTCTCCTCTTCATGTAAGAAATGCCTTCTTCCTCTTTTTTCCAAAAGAAGACATACCTTTCTCCCCCTTTGTCATTTCAAAAAGTGGGGGTATGAAGAAATAAGAAACACCACTTGTTAAGATAAAGGAGATAACAAAAAGCTATATAATGAGAGTAGAAGAGCACAGATAGGGGCTTTTCCAAGCATAGAAAGAAAAATAAGTTAAAGCATGCACTTGAACAACCCAAAATGCAAGATAAAGTACTACAGAAAATAATAAATCACACTTTTGAACCTCAAAATGACGGAATTTGCCCAAAAAGTGTCAGGGCCTATAGTAATGACTCTTTTTCATAAGGTAATTTCTACATAAAAAAATACTAGTCTTGCACCAAAAATTGAAACTACAGCAAAATATGTATCAAATCCTAAAATTCTCCAATTTCTACATATAATGTAGATCTATGTATCATGCATCACAATGTTATGCAAATAACTCAATATAGTAGATATTCAATTCAAGGAACAAGTTTGAGCAAGTTTAAAGCAAGATACAAGAATAGCATATAGTTGAATACCACTTGATGAACAGATCTAGAACTACATGTATATGAACTACTAGTAGATGATATCACAAATTAGGACTACTAGTAGGATCTAGATCATAGCAAGAGATACCAAAAGATACACAAGATAAAGCAAGCTATGAGTAGATGTAGAGATATATCCAAACAAATAGATATGCAATTTTAGAAGCATGAAAGGATATAACTCACTAATAAGTAAGCATCATTACCAAAAGATGATCACCACTAAGAACCTAAAGGTTGTATCCAAACAAGATATACAACTAGATATATGTATCAAGTTAGATCACAATGGAAGCAATTTAAGACACAACCAAAAGATCCAAAGAGATCATCATCAAAACATGCAAAACAACTCAAAGCAAACAATTGCAAGATATAGATATGCCACTTTAGAGCAATTAGAGAGATAGAGGTGTAAGCAAGATAGGAAATTTAAAGCATGGAAATATTCATATATAAAGGTACTAAGGGAGTGCCAAAGAATAAGGCTATTGGTTTTCTCATTCAATAAGCCAAATGTATATTATGCGCACAGTGTTGTCGGTCAAGTTATGTGTATTGACATCCCGACCGATGATAGTTGTCGGCAACACCCATTGGTGCCTATCGGTTGAGTTTCAAATAAGATAAACTCGACTGACAAAGTTGCAGTCAAAAAGCACATATATTTCATAGAAACATATTTAGATCCTTTCTAAAGATATAAGCCATATCCAAACATGTGTAAGTTAGTAATGCACTATGAAAGCATTAGAAACAGTCTTTGAGCAAGAGTGTGAAGAGAATCACAAAATACCACTTTTGACTCAAAAACCACATGCATAGTACACACTAACTTGACAAAAATAAGTTAGAAATGGTTATAAGCAAGAAAACCTTTACCTGTGTTCACACCATTCCTTTTTTCACTTGTTGTCACCCTCGACACATCTCACCTTTCTTCTTTCATGTGGATTGAGAAGTCAATTTGCAATTGAATAGCTCAAGTCAATCCATTAGTAAGTACCTACAAGAATAAATATGAAATAGTCCCCAATCATGTTTTTGGGTCTGGAGGGGTTAGATTAGCAACCCAAGTCCTATTGCTCTTCGGTTCTTTCCTAAAAAGACAACAAGTAGAATAATGGCCAATATCATTATAATAGTTGCATGTTCCCATAGTCTTGAACCTAGAGGATTCTCCATGGAATATTGGAGGTCCTTTACCTTTGTTGTTCCTTTGATTACTATTATATCCTAAACCATGTCTACCAATTTGTTTAGTAGTATGGTGTAGGGTGTCATTAAGATTCTTTTTACCAACTAAGAATCTTTGCAAAGAAGATCACAAACTGTTCTTATCATGCATGAGAGAAGCAATAGTGGAAGAAAAATTATTGATATTATATCTAGCATGTAAAATATCATTTTCCAAGCAAAGAGCTTTAGTTAAATAAGAATCTCTATCAATATGAAGAGTAGCAACATTATTCTCTCTACGAATAGAACTAGAACAAGATTCAAGCACATTGATTTTAGCAAGCAAGGAGGCATTTTCTATTTCAAGCAAAGCAATCTTAGAAAGATAAACACCATTTTCATATTCTAATCCCTACAAAACAAAATCTTTGTCTTTGTTTTCATATTTAAGAATATCAATATTATGCATGAGAGAATCAACAATTAAAGTATGTTTTTAATTAGAACTAGGCATAAGAAGTTGAGTTTCTAGAAATTTAATTTTATCAAGAAAACTAGCATTTTCAAGTTTAAGAGAGTCTACTTGGCTTTCATCAAGCAAGCAAAAATAAGCATTTTCGAGATCATCTAATTCTATATGCATATTATCAATATTTCTAGCAATCTTTTTCTTTTTCTTTTTAGAAGACTTAAGAGAGGCATGAGTAGCATTAATGATAGCAATTAAAGGTTATTTATCTAAAGAGTTTATATTTACCACAATTGAGTCTTTTTTTGTAGAAGCTATAAGAGCAAAATGGCATTCTCCTTCTTCACTAGAGCTTGAGCTAGATCCTTCACTTGGTTCTTTACTTGAGCTTGAGTTGGAGGAGTCACTTGAGCTTGAGTTGGAGGAGTCACTTGAGCTTGAGTGCCAATTCTCCTTCATCTTGTACTTCTCTTCTCTTTTCTTGTGATGATGGGTCTTCTTTCTGTGTAGATAATCTATCTTGAAGTGACCCTTCTTTCCACACTTGAGGCACCAGATGGAGGAATAATTCTTACCTTTGTAGAATCTACTTTTGGAGTACATGGCATCTTCTTCAACATGAGAAGATGGAGATACTTGCCCCATAATAGCTTCCATTTGAGCCTTCATTTCATCCTTCTTCATTCTCTTGAGCTCTTTCTCCTCTTGACATTCAACTTCTTCTCTTTTGTCAAGTATGGCTTCATGGGCTTGTAGATTTCCAATGAGCTATTCAATGGGGATATCATCAAGAGACATTACTTCTTCAACTGAAGTCACCTTCGGTTCCCATCTCTTGGGGATAGTTCTAAGGATCTTTGAGTTTATCTCTCCTCTACTCAAAGGATGTCCTATAACAGCAAGACCATTCACAATGGTGTTGAGCCTTGAGTACATGTTGGCTATCTTCTCCTCCTTTCTCATCTTGAAGTTCTCAAACAGCCCATTGATCATTTAGACTTTGCTTTCCTTCACTTGTTGAGTTCCCTAATAAGTGATGCATAGCTTTCTCCATACCTCATAGGACGTCTCACAAGAAGAAATCTGGTTGAACGCGGTGGAGGTCATGGTGGCATAGAGGATGTTGATAGCTCTTGAATTCAAGGTGGATTTCTTCATGGTAGCTTCATCCCATTCTTCTATCTTTGTCACTGGTAGCTTGTATGGATGTTCCACCATTTGCCATAGATTAAAACTTGAACCTTGGATGTAGAATTGTAGCCTTCTTTTCCAATAGAGGAAGTTACTCCCATCAAAGATTGGAAAGTTGATGAAGTATCTTCCACCTTGGTAGTCACCCATCTTCTCCTACTTGTTGAAGTATGATTGGAGAAACCCACTCTGATATCAATTGTTAGATCCTAGATGGGGGATTCGATGCTCTAGAGGGGGGTGAATAGATCTAAATGCACTTAAACAAAATTCATTAGACCATCAAAATAGATCAAAAGCTAAGGTTTCTAAATAGGAAGTTTGAGTGCAACTAAAACATGCATATCAAGGGAGAGAGATATTGAACATACACTAAGTGACAAACTATGTAGAGTGGTTCCACACTTCAAACTAGAAGTGAGTCAGTCCACTACCTAGAGAGGTCAACCTTTAAGATTCTTAACCATTGCACTCTTATATTCATTCATAAGACTTACAAAATATGACCAACCAAAGGGCTTACCTATCCATTACAAAGAATATCCACCTTACCAAGGACTTACCCACTTTGCAAGAGTCTTCAGCCTTCACCAAGGTCTTACCTACTCAAGCACAAGTCTTCTGCCTTCAAGGACTTTGTCATTCTTCTTGGAGAAGCTTCCACCAAGGACTTACCAATTTGAGCAAGGAGTCTTCTATCTTCACCAAGGGCTTACCCACTCTTGCTCTAAGTCTTCATCCTTGATCTTCACCAAGGGACGCCTTCCCTTGTTCTTCTTCACATCTCTTAGCCAAGAGAGAGAACATTCATCTTCATGGTTGAAATGAGAGATAGGGAAGTGGTGGAAGTGAGAGTCTCACAAGGTATACATGTAGGACTATCTCTCTTACACATTTCCTACTCACTCTAGAGAATGTAGCAAGTGATTAAGCTTAGAGAGAGACAGGAGGCTGTAGAAAGCACTCAACTATAGAATAAAAACCTCACATAGAGTTTTGCATTGAATGCTCAACCTTAGAATGAAGCCCAAGGGGTCCTTTTTATAAATGTGGATGCCACTTAGCCTTTGGCAACACTTAAGAATGAAAACTAGTCATTTTGTGACTTGCAACAGATATATTTCTACTTGTTGCAACTCCATGATGGATAGAAATACTTTATCTACACTCTTCCGTACAGTGCAATCGGTTGAGTTTCTATAAAGGTAACTCGATCGATCTCAGTAAAAGACAAGACCAATTTAGGCCATCGGTCGAGTTTGTCCTGGGGTAACTCGACCGATTCACTTAAATCAGTTTTGGTCAGTAGAGGGATTGGTCGAGTTCTGTGAAGTGAAAACTCAACTGATCAAAAGTCATTTTCAAGATTCAATCAAGATCGGTCGAGTTTGCAACTCAACCGATGAACAACCTAATGTGAATTTTAAAAAATGGCTTTTGAGTGCATAAATATTCGATCTAAGTTCTCCTGGTTTTTTTCTAAGCTTAATTACAAGTCATACAATCTTTACAAGTGATTTACAACATGATTCTAATGGATTTACATCATATTCCAAAAATGTGCAATTGTATGGACTTTGACTTGTCTTTTCTCCAAGTTGAGATGTACAAGTTAGGGCATTTGGAGTGTGTCTATACCTAATATGAAATCACTCAAGTAGAGACATTAGACACAAATAAGTGGAATGGTTTAGTCATCATCAAAACAAGGGTTTACTCAATTTAGACCTTGAGTCAACATTCTCCCACTTTTAGAAGATGACAAACCATTCCATAAATGTATTGAAAACATTTAAGTAAAGTCATACCTTTGGAGAAACCTAAGGGTTTCAATAGAATTGAGTTCATATTCTCCCCCTCAATTTATGTTCATGGTGTTCTCATAATCCCCCTAAATTGATGCTAGTAGAGTTCTCATACTCCCCCTCAATTGATGTTATTTCTCCTGCATGGTTAGCTTTCATAACATTTATAGAATACTATGTCTTCTACTCATATATGATCTACACATGTAAGTCTTCTCTCCTTTACATGAATATGCTTCTCCTTTTCATGTATGACATGCCTTCTTCCTCTTTTTGCCAAAAAAAGACATACCTTTCTCCCCCTTTGTCATTTCAATAATTGGGGGTATGAACAAATAAGAAACACCACTTATTAAGAGAAAGGAGATAACAAAAAGTTATATAATGAGAGTATAAGAGCACAGATAGGGGCTTGTCCAAGCATAGAAAGAAAAACAAGTTAAAGCATGCACTTGAACAACCCAAAATTCAAGATAAAGTATTGCAGAAAAATAATAAATTGCACTTTTGACCCTCAAGATGACGGACTTTTCCCAAAATGTGTCAGGGCTTGTAGTAATGAGCCATTCTCAGAAGGTAATTTCTGCATTAAAAAAAACTAGTCTTGCACCAAAAATTGAAACAGGAGCAAAAATTGTATGAAATCTAAAAATGCTCCAATTTCTACATATAATGTAGATCTATGTATCCTGCATCACAATTTATGCAAGAATCTCAAGATAGTAGATATGCAATTCAAGAAACAAACTTGAGCAAGTTTGAAACAAGATACAAGCATAGCATATAGTTGAATACCACTTGATGAATAGGGTTGGAATTACATGTATATGAACTACTAGTAGATGATATCACAAGTTATGACTACTAGTAGGATCTAGATCATAGCAAGAGATACCAAAAGATACACAAGATAAAGCAAGCTATGAGTAGATGTAGAGACATATCCAAACAAAAAGATATGTAATTTTAGAAGCATGAAATGATATAACTCACTAACAAGTATGCATCATTACCAAAAGATGAACACCACTAAGAACCTCAAGGTTGTATCTAAACAAGATATACAACTAGATATATGTAGCAAGTTAGAGCACAACGGAAGCAACTTAAGACACAACTAAATGATCCAAAGAGATCATCATCAAAACCTGCACAACAACTCAAAGGAAGTAATTGCAATATATAGATATGCAATTTAGAGCAATTAGATAGATAGAGGTGTAAGCAAGATAGGAAATTTAAAGCATGTCAATATGCATATATAAAGGTACCAAGGGAGTGCCAAATAATAAGGCTATTGGTTGAGAAAATCTAGTTGAGAGGGAAATTCTCATTCAATAAGCCAAATGTATATTCTATGCACAGTGTTATCGGTCGAGTTATGTGTATTGACAACTCGACCGATCACAGTTGTTGGCAACACCCATTGGTGCCTATCGGTCGAGTTTCAAACAGGACAAACTCGACCGACAAAGCTGATGTCAAAAAGCACATATATTTCATAAAAACATATTTAAAGACATGCTAAATATATAAGCCATATCCAAACATGTGTAAGAAAGTTAGTAATGCACTATGAAAGTATTAGAAACAGTCTTTGAGAAAAAGTGTAAAGAGAATCACAAAATATGACTTTTGACTCAAAAATCACATGCATAGTGCACACTAACTTGATAAAAACAAGTTAGAAATGGTTATAAGCAAGAAAACATTTACCTTTGTTCTTCCCATTTCTTTTTTCACTTGTTGTCACCCTATACACATCTCACCTTTCTTATTTCATGTGGATTGAGAAGTCAATTTGTAATTCAATAGCTCAAGTCAAACCATTTGCAAGTACCTACAATAAGAAAGATGAAATGGTTCCCAATCATGTTTTTGGTTCCGGAGGGGTTAGCTTAGAAACCCAAGTGTTATTGCTCTTGGGTGCTTTCCTAAAAGGACAACATGTAGAATAATGGTCAATATCATTGCAATAGTTGCATGTGACCATAGTCTTAGAAGTAGAGGATTCTCCATGGAAGATTGGAGGTCCTTTACCTTTTTTGTTCTTTTGACTACTATCATATCCTAAACCATGTCTACCAATTTGTTTAGTAGTATGGTGTAGGATGTCATTAAGATTCTTTTTACCAACTAAGAATCTTTGCAAAGAAGATCTTAAACTATCATTATCATGCATAATAGAAGCAATCATAGATGACGAATTATTGATATTATCTCTAGCATGCAAAAGATTCCCAGAGGAGAAATAAGAAAAGAATTGTGAATGGCAAGGAGAAGAAGGATAGCATTGTCCCGCCAGGTGGTCAGAGGGTGGACAATGGAGGCACGCAGGTGGACCCTTTTGATTATGTTGGTGACTCACAAGAGGGTGGCGTGGAGGTAGATCGGGGTGTGGATGTTCGCGAGGTTGAGTAAGTCCCGTTGGGGGATGTCGAAACAACAAGTGTGATGAACATCGCGAGTTTTAACAAGGTTCCCGCAACTGATGAGTCTGCCAATGTTAGAACAGGGGTGGAGGATGGCGAGATTGAATCCTCAACCAACCTGTTCCATGTGCTGGCTGATTAGGATATGGAGGACATCACAGTTCCAATGCCAAGGAGGGTCAACACCAGATCCCAGGTTCCTGGAAAGAGTATAAGGGATACCAGCTTCAGTGGAGGAAGGGGTAGGGGTATGAGCACTCACAGAAGGGGTGTTGTTTCCAACCTATCCAAATGAAGCTTCTCACTTGGAACGTTTGGGGTTCTTCTCTACCTGTCAAGTAGAGAATGTTGCGACATGTGATCGAGGAGAGGAAGGCAAGTATAGTCATTTGCTTGGAGACTAGAGTAAAAAGGATGGTCCGCCAAAGGGTCAAGACTCTATTTCCTAATGGATGGGAGGCTTTATCTAAGCTGGAAGCTATTGAAGGTGGTAAAATTGTTGTTGGTTGGGATCCTAGAATATGGGATATCCAAATGATACATTGCACGACACATCTTGTTCTGATCAGCTGTATTAACTCAGGTGGATGGCACTGTGTTATCTCGGCTGTCTACGGTTCCAACTCAGTGGTTGAGAGAAGAAATCTCTGGGAAACCATTGTCTCCTCCACGCAATATGAATTGCCTCAACTAGTGATAGGGGACTTCAACCAAGTTCGTCAGGCGAGGGAGAAGAAGGGTGGGCTACCTATCCAAGATTCTATCCTTAGTAGGTTTAATGTTGCGGTGGACACGGCTAAGCTCATGGAGATCAACACCAAAGGCGGCATCTTCATGTGACATAATAAAAGGAATCCTATGTGTAGGATATCTAGCAACCTTGATAGAGCATTGGTCAATGAGAAGTGGTTCGATACTTTTCCCAATGCTGCCATTAACTTGGGCGCTCATCCTAACAGCAATCACTGCTAGATGGAGTTGGTTTTGGCTTATAAACTTGCTCCTAACAGACCTTTCCATTTCCTTAATCATTAGCTCTCTTGGCCAAGTTTTGAGGGAGTGGTAAGGGAAGCTTGGGGAGGATTGTGGAGGGGAACTCAATGTTTAGAACCATCAGCAAACTGAAGAACGTCAAAGTTGCTTCGAAGGCTTGGTCAAAAATCTTTGGTGGATCTGCCAAACCTGATCAAAGAAACTAGGGCAAACTTTGATCTAGCGGCTGTGAATCTCAGACATGATCCAATGTATGAGGAGTTTATGATAGCTGAGGAGAATGCCAGCAAACGGGTCCTTCAATTAGAGAAAGCATAGGAGGTTAGTTTTTGGCAAAGAAGTAGGCTAAAGTGGATACGGGATGGGGATTGTAATTCTAAGGTGTACCATGTCGTTGTCAAAAAGAATAATATGAGATACCATATCCACAATCTTATCGATGAGGAGGGTAGATTGGTGGATGAGGAGGCTAACATTGGTACCTTGGCGGTGGATTTCTTCCAAAGTTTGTATAATCAGGGTCACCACGGGGGTGATATCAACTGCCCCCTCCCACACAGAATAACTGTTGGTATGAGACTAGCTACTGATGAGGCGATCAAAGCTACGACCTTTTCCATTGGTGTTTCCAAAGCACCGGGGCCGGACAGGTTCAACGCAAAGTTATTCAAAGTGTGTTGGTCGATTGTGAGTGAAGACATCTGATGTACTGTGTGTTGGTTTCTTGTTAGTGATAGAATGGTCAGAAAGGTCAACCATGCCTTCATCATGCTCATTCTAAAACACAAGGCGGCTGCAAATATGAATGGTTTTTTCCCTATTGTGCGTTGTTCGGTGATCTATAAAATTGTGGCTAAGGTAATTGCGGGAAGACTCAAGCTTATTCTGTCGACTATTGTGTTTGTGAACTAATATGCTTTTATCAAGGGTAGATCCATTTCGGATAATGCCCTGCTGGCTTCTGAGTTTTTGTTGGACTTTCAAGTCAAACATCGATCCAAAAAGGCGTGCATTTAGGTCGACATCTCCAAAGCATATGACCATGTCAGTTGGCCAGGACTTTAGAGTACAATGCAGGCGTTGGGGTTTGATAAAAAAATTATTGACATAATCAAAGAGTGAGTTGAGACCACATCCTTTTCTATTCTGATTAATGGTGTACCCAAAGGGATGTTCCAAGCATCCAATGGTCTGAGACAAGGGGATCCACTGTCCCCTCTTCTGTTCTCACTTATCATGCAAAATCTTTCTTGTCTGACCAATGGTGTGGAGGATGTTGGGCTAGTGTGTGCTTTTAAAGTGCAGGGTACTAAGGTCCTCAACCACATGATCTTTGTTGATGATGTGCTCTTTTTCATCTCGGGTCATGCTAAATACCTTTGGGGGCTGAGAAGGAACTTTCAAAGCTTTGGGAGAATCACTAGACTCTACATTAGCGATATCAAATCATGTGTCTTCTTCTCAAAATCTTGTGACACAAGGAGAGGTAGGCTTAAAGAGGCAATTGGGTTTTTGGAAGGGATCTTCCCCACTAGATATTTGGGCGTACCTATATCTGGTGGGGTGGGAAAAGGTGCTAACTACAAGAGCTATGTTGATAGCCTACGGAATGTGGTGGACAAGTGGTCAAGCATCTGAGTTTCTCTAGCTGGAAGGGTGTTCCTTATCAACTCTATACTCATCAGCTAGGTGAGATACTGGTGCAGGCTGGCTGAGATGTCGGGTTTCATCATGGAGAAATTTAGAGTTGTCATTGTAGGATTCTTTTGAAGTAGTCATGCTCATGTAATCTCTTGGGATATGGTGGCACAACCCTACTTCGGTGGTGGTCAGAATATCATTGATCTTATATGATTGGCTTGAGAAGCCTCATCTAGAAAGATACATAACTTCTTGACCAAGTCGGATTCCCTTTGGGCAGGGTGGATAGCCAGCAGATACACCAGCCTTGAGTCTAAGGAGAACGGATTGCAATGTTCCAGATGCTGGAGAAGAATGAAGAAGACCAGGCTGGAAATAAAGGACATGTACAGTAACAATTTTGGGCAGTGGCAGCTGATCGGTAACCAGAAACCATGGGTCCGTCAGTGCTTCAGTCCCCGTGTGGTGTGGGACCCTTGTCTTTGGCATAAGATGAGATGCCCCAAATGGAGTTTCTATTCATACAGATCCATTATGAAAAGACTTCCTACCAAAGACAGACTAACCAAATAAGGTTTGAATTGCGATCATGTATGTCTGCTATGTTCTAAGGAGAACGAAACCCATGGACATCTACTATTTGGTTGTAGATACTCCAAGTACCTATGGAGTAGAATGGTGTTGAAGTGTGGATGGGGAGGCTCACCACCAGAAAACAAGGATGAGATCATCCCCTAGATGTTTGAGAAAATGTGCAGTAACATCAAGGAGAGACCCTTTGTGGGTGTGATCTTCACGAACATCATTTATTTTGTTTCGACAGAAAGGAATAGCAGGATGCATGGGAAGGAGGCATGTGATAACCTTTTGGGCTTTGAGACAATTTTAAATAGACTGAGTTGGTAGGTTAGGGCCAAGACAGACCTCTTGTTAGTGGTCACTACACACATAGCTCAGATATGGGATCTTGTTTAGATCTTGTATAGTATATGGGACTTTGTGTTTTCCCTTATACACTTTTTTGGTGATTAATGATATTTTAACTTATCCAAAAGATCATTTCCTAAGCAAAGAGCTTTAGTTAAATAAGAATCTCTATCAATATCAAAAGCAACAACATTATTCTCTCTACTAGTAGAACTAGAACAAGATTCAAGCACATCGATTTTAGCAAGCAAGGAGGCATCTTCTATTTCAAGCAAAGCAATCTTAGAAAGATAAACACCATTTTCATAATCTAATCCTTGCAAAACAAAATCTTTGTCCTTGTTTTCAGATTTAAGAACATCAATATCATGTATGAGAGCATCAACAATTAAAGTATGCTCTTCATTAGAACTAGGCATAAGAGGTTGAGCTTCTACAAATTTAATCTTATCAAGCAAACTAGAATTTTCAAGTTCAAGATACTCTACTTGGCTAAGACAAGCATTTTTTTCATCAAGAAAGCAAGAATTAGCATTTTCAAGATCATCTAATTCTATATGCATATTATCAACAATTCTAGCAAGCTTTTTCCTTTTCCTTTTAGAAAACTTAAGAGAGGCACGAGTAGCATTAATGATAGCAATTAAAGGTTCTTTATCTAAAAAGATTATATTTACCTCATTTGATTCTTTTCTTGTAGAAGCCAAAAGAGAAAAATGACATTCTCCTTCTTGTCTAGATCTTGAGCTAGATCCTCCACTTGATTTTTCACTTGAGCTTGAGTTGGAGGAGTCACTTGAGCTTGAGTGCCAATTCTCCTTCATCTTGTACTTCTCTTATCTTCTCTTGCGATGATGGGTCTTCTTTTCTTGTAAACAATCTATCTTAAAGTGACCCTTATTTCTACACTTGAGGCATAGGATGGAGGAGGAATTCTTGTCTTTGTAGAATCTACCCTTGGAGTACATGGAATCTTGTTCAACATTAGAGGATGGAGAGGCTTGTCCCATAATAGCTTCAATTTGAGTCTTCAATTCAGCCTTGTTCATTCTCTTGAGCTCTTTCTCCTCTTGTCTCTCAACTTCTTCTCCTTTGCAAGTGTGGCTTCATGGGATTGTAGATTTCCAATGATCTCTTCAATGGGTATATCATCAAGAGACCTTACTTCTTAAATGGAATTCACCTTGGGTTCCCATCTCTTGGGGAGAGTTCTAAGGATCTTTGAGTTGATCTCTCCTCTACTCATAGGATGTCCTAGAATAGTAAGACCATTCACAATGGTGTTTAGCCTTGAGTACATGTCGGTTATCTTCTCCTCCTTTCCCATCTTGAAGTTCTCAAACAGCCCATTGAGCATTTAGACTTTGCTTTCCTTCACTTGTTGAGTTCCCTCAAAAGTGATGCATATCTTTCTCCATACCTCATAGGATGTCTCACAAGAAGAAATTTGGTTGAACTCAGTGGAGGTCATGGTGGCATAGAGGATGTTGATAGCTCTTGCATTTAAGGTGGCTTTTTTCATTGTAGCTTCATCCCATTCTTCTATATTTGTCATCGGTAGCTTATATAGATGGTCCACCATTTGTCATAGCTCAAGACTTGATCCTTGGATGTAAAATTGTAGCCTTCTTTTCCAATAGAGGAAGTTACTCCCACCAAAGATTGGAAGGTTGATGAAGTATCTCCCACCTTAGTAGTCACCCATCTTCTCCTACTTATTGAAGTATGCTTGGAAAAACCTGCTCTGATACCAATTGTTGGATCCTAGATGGGTGATTCGATGCTCTAGAGGGGGTGAATATAGTTGAATACACTTAAATAAAATTTATTAGACCTTCAAGATATATCAAAAGATAAGCTTTCTAAATAGGAAGTTTGAGTGCAACTAAAACATGCATAGCAAGGGAGAGAGAGATTGAACATACACCAAGTGACAAGCTATGTATAGTGGTTCCACACTTCAAACTAGAAGTGAGTCAGTCCACTACCTAGAGAGGTCAACCTCTAGGATTTTTTAACCATTGAAATCTTATATATACATGTAGGACTAGCTCTCTTATAGATTTTGTACTCTAGCAAATGTTGCAAGTGATTAAGCTTAGAGAGAGAGAGAAGGCTATAGGAAGTGCTCAACTATAGAATATGAACCTCACATACAGTTTTACATTGAATGTTCAACCTTGGAATGAAGCCCAAGGGGTCCTATTTATAGATAGGGATGCCCCCTAGACTTTGGAAACACTTACGAACGAAAAATAGTCATTTTGTGGCTTGCAATTGATATATTTCCACTTGTTGCAACTCCACAATGGATAGAACTATTTTTCTATACTTTTTCGTACAGTGCAATTGGTCGAGTTTCTATACAGGAAACTTGACCGATCCCACTAAAAGACAAGACCAATTTAGGCCATCAGTCGAGTCTGTCCTAGGGTAACTCGATCGGTTCACTTAAATCAATTTTGATCAGTAGAGGGATCAGTCAAGTTTTGTGAAGTCCAAACTCGACCGATCAAAAGTCATTTTCAAGATCCAATCAGGATCGGTCGAGTTGCAAACTCGACCGATGAACACCCTGATGTGAATTTTGGAAAATGACTTTTGAGTGCTTAAATATTTGATCTAAGTGCTCCTAATTTTTTCTAAGATTAATTACAAGTCATACAATCATTACAAGTGATTTACAACATGATTCGAATGGGTTTACATCATATTCCAAAAATGTGCACTTGTATGGACTTTGACTTGTCTTTTATCCAAGTTGAGATACATAAGTTAGGGCATTTGGAGTGTGTCTATACCTAATCTGAAATCACTCAAGTAGAGACATTAGACACGAATAAGTGGAATGGTTTAGTCATCATCAAAACAAGGGTTTACTCAATTTAGACCTTGAGTCAACATTCTCCCCATTTTTGAAGATGACAAACCATTCCATAAATGTATTGAAAGCATTTAAGTCATACCTTTGGATAAACTTAGGGGTTTCAATAAAATTGAGTTCATATACTCCCCCTCAATTGATGATGGTGGAGTTCTCATACTCCCCCTCAATTGATTCTAGTGGAGTTCTCATACTCTCCCTCAATTGATGTTATTTTTCCTGCATGGTTAGTTTTCATAATATTTATATAATACTATGTCTTCTACTCATATATGTTCTACACATATATGTCTTCTCCCCTTTACCTTCTCCCCTTTACATGAATATTATTCACCTCTTCATGTAACACATACCTTCTTCCTCATTTTGCCAAAATAAGACATACCTTTCTCCCCCTTTGACATTTCAAAAAGTGGGGGTATGGAGAAATAAGAAACACCACTTGTTAAGAGAGAGGAGATAATAAAAAGTAATTTAATGAGAGTAGAAGAGCACATATAGGGGCTTGTCCAAGCATAGAAATAAAAACAAGTTAAAGCATGCACTTGAACAACCCAAAATGCAAGATAAAGTACTACAGAAAAATAATAAATCACACTTTGGACCCTCAAGATGATGGAATTTTCCCAAAAAGTATCAAGGGCTTGTATTAATGAGCCTTGCTCGGAAGAGGTTTCTACATAAAAAACACTTGTCTTGCACCAAAAACTAAAACTGGAGCATGAGCTATATGAAATCTAAAAATGCTCCAATTTCTACATATAATGTAGATCTATATATCCTGAATCACAATGTTATGCAAGCAACTCAAGATAGTAGATACTCAATTCAAGGAACAAGCTTGAGCAAGTTTGAAACAAGATACAAGCATGGCATATAGTTGAATACCACTTGATGTACAGGGCTATAACTACATGTATATGAATTACTAGTAGATGATATCACAAGTTAGAACTACTAGTAGGATCTAGATCATAGCAAGAGATACCAAAAGATACATAAGATAAAGCAAGCTATGAGTAGATGTAGAGATATATCCAAAAAAAGAGATATGCAATTTTAGAAACATGAAAGGATAAAACTCACTAACAAGTATGAATCATTACCAAAAGATGATCACCACTAAAAACCTTGAGGTTGTATCCAAAAAAGATATACAACTAGATATATGTATCAAGTTAGAGCACAAAAGAAGCAATTTAAGACACAACCAAAAGATCCAAAGAGATCATCATCAAAACCTGCAAAACAACTCAAAGAAAGTAATTGCAAGATATAGATATGTCAATTTAGAGAAATTAGAGAGATAAAGGTGTAAGAAAGATAGGAAATTTAAAGCATGGCAATATGCATATATAAAGGTACTAAGGGAGTGACAAAGAATAAGGCTATTGGTTGAGAAAATCTAGTTGAGAGGGAAATTCTCATTCAATAAGACAAATGTATATTCTGCACACTGTGTTATCGGTCGACTTGTGCGTATTCACAACTTGACCAATGACAGTTGTTCACAACACTCATTGTGCCTATCGATCAAGTTTCAAACAGGACAAACTCGACCGACAAAGCTGATGTCAAAAAGCACATATATTTCATAAAAACATATTTAAAGGCATGTTAAAGATATAATCCATATCCAAACATGTGTAATAAAGTTAGTAATGCACTATGAAAGCATTAGAAATAGTCTTTGAGCAAAAGTGTGAAGAGAATCATAAAA
This sequence comes from Alisma plantago-aquatica, assembly GCA_963693085.1. NCBI lineage: Eukaryota > Viridiplantae > Streptophyta > Magnoliopsida > Alismatales > Alismataceae > Alisma > Alisma plantago-aquatica. Next base: position 1,017,871,699 of record OY856411.1, read on the forward strand.
TACCACTTATGACTCAAAAACCACATGCATAGTGCACACTAACTTGACAAAAACAAGTTAGAAATGGTTATAAGCAAGAAAACCTTTATCTTTGTTCTTATCATTCCTTTTTTCACTTGTTGTCACCCTCTACACATCTCACCTTTCTTCTTTCATGTGGATTGAGAAGTCAATTTGTAATTCAATAGCTCAAGTCAATCCATTTGCAAGTACCTACAAGAGGAAAAGAAGAAATGGTCCCCAATCATGTTTTTCGATCCGGAGGGGTTAGCTTAGCAATCCATGTCCTATTTCTCTTTGGTTCTTTCCTAAAAGGACAACAAGTAGAATAATGCCCAATATCATTACAATAGTTGCATGTACTCATAGTCTTGGAACTAGAGGATTCTCCATGGAATATTGGAGGTCCTTTACCCTTGTTGTTCCTTTGACTACTATCATATCCTAAACCATGTCTACCAATTTGTTTAGTAGTATGGTGTAGGATGTCATTAAGATTCCTTTTACCAACAAAGAATCTTTGTAAAGAAAATCCCAAACTGTCATTATCATGCATAAGAGAAGCAATAGTAGAAGACAAATTATTGATATTATCTATTGTAACGACCCTGCCTTTCGGTAACCCCCAATTAAGGGAGACCAAGAGGTCAGAGTCGTTATCTCAATTTCCTGGATCAAAGGTTTGACAAATAATCAGTTATAATTATAAAATTCTACCAAACTATACTGAAAGCTTATATAAAATAAAACTTTGTATACCTTTTAAAAACTTTGGATATCTACTTCTATCAACAGCTTGAATCTATTCTATCTAATCCTCCTCGCACTTTATTTCTTATTTTCACAATGTGTCACTTTACTGTTTGTTCTTTTCAGGGTTGTACCTAAAACGCTGACAAACAAAACGTCAGTCAGCATAAATGAATATGTCGTTATGTGGGGACAACCAAAATTTCACAAATATGGCTAACAATCTAAATATCACAATCAAATTAGTTAACAAGCCAATTTACGCTTTCAATGTGACATTCTCCACCATTTTCACCCTAACCCTGGAATACCCTCTTTAGGGTTTCTCTTGTGCCATTGACTTAAGGCCACCTTCTCAATCCTGAGCTTGGTGCCTGGGGCCACCTCTCATGGTGGTCGTTAGTCATTCAACAAAGGCCACCTTCTCAATCCCGAACTTGGTGTATGGGGTCACCACTCATGGTACCAATGGGTCTTCCCTCCTGGGCTTGACCTTTTTGCATCATCCATCAGGGTGGCATGTAGGTGTGAGAATACACACTTATATTATAATTGTGATAATCATAGTGACTTTATTATTTGCAAGTATGAACATCCAAATTGTTAGGTTGCATTCAATGTGATTAATCATCCAAAAAACCTTCGGTAAACTAATGTGATTAACCATAATTGACCACATACCTATCAGGTTGACTTGAGTTCAGAAATAATCCAACTAAGCAAGTAATCCAGTAAACAAGCAAGCCACAAGATGACCCTAAAATATGCATCCAATTTTTTCTATCATTGATCATGCCATCAAGGTCTATTAAACCTATCTCGCTTCCTAGGGTTTCTAATCCACTTTTAGGGTTTTCATTACAATTACAGTTTTTCTTTCACTTTTATTACTACAAACCCTAATTAAGCAAAATAACTCACAAACCCTAAGGATCATAACCTATCTCATCTAACAAGCTAGGATCATCATTTAACAACATATTTTCACATATCTCAAATTAAATATGATCTTTTCCTCTTTTACCCTAAAATAAGGTTTCTAAATGCTTTATCATTCATAAACGGTGTAAACCCCGTAACCATGCTCTAATTCATCTAGATCGGGATCAAGTTCATCATTAACATTTCAACAGGTTACTATTACTTAATGTCACCAATTAAGCATCATGAACTTAACCATTAATTTCCATTAGGGTTTCTAACATAATTTCAAAGCGCTTTTCATTAACTTAGAATACTTTTGCAAATAGGAACAAAATCAGGCTTTATAAGTATTTTTATTGGATTCTACACATTCTCCTAATCAATTTTCATAATTTGCATGTTTCCATCAGAGCTACCAATAAAAAGATACGAATTTTGTAAGAACTCGCTTACTTGAGCCAATGGGAGGCTGCCACGTCATCTATCCCATGCAACGTTGCTCGGCTGTTTGGAAACAAAACTGAATGACCAAATTGCCCCCACTTAAGTTGTCAATCCTTCAATAGTCGGAGGGGTATAACCATCAAATGTTGCCCGTCATCTCCTTCCTCGCGAGCCCTAGCGCTGCCGCTGGTGCAGCCGATCGCGGGGGTCATCTCCCACCTCCCCAGGGCTTGGAGCTCACTGGAACCTGTCGCCCCACATCCCCACGCATCAAAGGATTCTCTCCACTCGCGGCCAGTGCGGTAGGTTCAGGCTGGGTGGGTCTGCAACCTGTGGCCGGCATTGCAGCCGTGCTGCGGCCATCGTGCATGAACTGGAGCATAGGGATGATGGACGAGCTCCTCTCTGGCCATGCGGGGTATTGTGCTTCAAACATGATGACCTCCTGACTCCTTATTGTCCCAAGAAAAGCACTATCCACACAACTAGGGTTTGAATGAAGAAGAAATCAGAGAAGAGCGAGAGGGATGTGTGGGATCCTCTTGGACTCGGGCCAAGGGTTCTACCCTTATATAGGGGAGGGTAGCAATGCCCTACCATGCTAGCCCAAGAAAAAACAAAGCCCTTTCCCAATAGGAAACCAAGTTCCTTCATTAGGAAGCAATCTTCTCTCTCTTAAATATCTCTTTGATATTCTTTATTTTTAGATATTAGGAATTCAAAAATTACCTCTTTTATTCTCTTTGTCCTTGGCTTTTAATCCATTGGCCACAAAATTATACTTCCTCATAGAAGAAAGTACCTCTTTTTAATAATACCACAATTTCATTAATTATGTATCACATTATCCTCTTATTTTGTATTATTTTGCATTTTCTCTTTCTTCTTATTCATTGGGACTCCTTGGATCCCAAGAAATTCTAAGATTTTGAAATTCCTTTTTAAGGATACTTATCATCCTTCTAGATGCATCTACATTCTTCATTTTTCATTATCTTACTTATTTCTTTATTAAGATATTTCTTTTCAAGGATTTCTCTTTATCTTTCATTTCCTTTTTCCTCTTTTCATATTTCTTTTATTAGAAATCACATAGAAATGAAATTTATTTAATTGTGGCCCTTAATTCCACTTTCTAGAGATTTCTATATATTTCTCATAATTACTTTGCTTAATATCCATTATCTTGTATCTTTTCATTTTATTTGGACTTTTCTTCTTTTCTTCTCTTTTATATCCATTATTGGATTAATATGATAATAGAAATTACAAAATTCCTATCAAAAGGGATATTTGCTAAGAAATCCATCTCTTGAAGAAAAGCATACAACCTTTTCAATTAAGTCCATATTCACAAAATCTTTACAATTCAATTATGAAAACATATGCAAAATTGAGGTTGTAACATCCTTCCCCTCTTATAGGAATTTTTCCCTCAAAATTCCTTCAAACATACAAACAAACAGGATAAGACTTCCTCATGTCCATCATGGCTCCTATGTAGTTTTACCCTCTCCATGGTGCCTTCCAAGAACCTTCAACATCTCATATTCTTGCATCTGAGTTCTTTCTCACCTTGGTACCTTGTACCCTCATAGGTGACTCAGGACATTTCAACTTCTCTCAAAGCTAATTGGGTTCATGGCTCAGCACATGGCTTGGGTACCTCACATAGTGCTCTAGATCAGAATCATGGAACACATCACATTATCCTGAGGGGTAAGACTGAACATAACCATTTCTACAAATCCATCTCAAAAGGACCCATATATCGGGGACTCGGCTTTCTCAGTTGTAGCTTAGAGGGTCAGATTTTCACATCGCATATTCTCCCACAGTGAACTGCATGTCAGCCTGCTTTGCATCAGCTCATGACTCATGTCACCCATGGGCTTCCTCAGCCATCGCATGATCAAAGCGACTTCATTTGCACACACTGTGGTCCTTTTCTGACATTCGCGAGGTCCCTTCACCAACATTATCTTAATGAAGTGGTGACCAACACAACCTCCCTTACAGAGCTTCTTTACATCCTGATACTAGCTATGGTGGTTATCATCACATCTCTCATAGGGCAAGAACTACCCCCCATGTATCACCCTGAATAAGCACACATGCTCTCATCAAACCCTCTTGTCTGGATCATACTAACCATTAGTTAGGGGTGATAAGCTGTACTCACATTGAGTTCTTCATGTATCTACTTCCACCTTATGGAAGTGAATCTTTAGGTCATATTCAAGAACTTTTGAACTTGCATCCTGGTGTAGTTGAACCATCTCTCTTACTTGTAGTTCAACCATATCTGTCTCTCGATAGTATTCTCTCTTTCTCTTAGATTATGTCATCTAGGTAAGGCGATCTACCATAACCCATATCGCATCTTGACCTTCCTTGGTCCAGGGGAGACTTACCACGACATCCATTGTAACACCCCTCCCTAGGGTTTCATACGTAACCAGCGGAAGCACAGCCTAATCCCCAACATTATCCATAATGTGGGGTACTTGGCATATTTGGGAGGAAATGTCACATACATGATCTCATAACAAGAAACAAATAACACTTGGCATTATTAAAACATAGATTCATACATAAGTCCTTGTAATAAAAGCTACATCAGTTTTCCAAAGATATACTAAACATAAACTAGATAATGATAGGATCTCCATAGATGGACGTCCCACCAGGAAACAACTCCTTGGATCTTTGGGTCCTTGGTACTCTCAAGATTGTTCCTTCTCCTTGGCTCCAACTCCTGCGGACATCTCGTCCCCAACCATGCAAAGAAAACAAACATAATAAGTAAGCGGCATTGGCATCTTATAAGAAATAAAAATATAAATATACAAGTGACTTAACATAATCATGAACATGAATTAACATTAATTGTTTCTTAATGTCTTTTACATAAAGAACTTTACTAGAAAAATATGCTCCTCTCTTAATGCCCCATAAGGAGCCCATAATGCTCGGAAAGCCCATAATTGCTCGGCAAGCCCATAATGCTCGGAAAGCCCATAACAAGGTGCATATAAATCTAAATAAATTTCTATTATTCATTATCTTTCTTAAACTTTACTTATCTTCTTAATATCTTAAACTTAATCTTAATTGGGATCTCTCCCTCTTGAACATGGTTGGGATTTCTCCCCATGACCATAATGGGATTTCTCCCTCTTAAGCATGATTGGGAAACTTATTCCCTCTTAATCTTAATTTCTTGTATCTTAATCATAAACCATAATCTTAATGGGATTTCTACTCTTAGACTTAGATTATAACAAACAACATCCAATAATCATATACATTGAGGAAAAACATGTCCTTTTCAAGATTTCATCATAAAAATGCATAATATATCATAATCATTCAATAATTCAGATTTACTATGCCAAAGGCATGGCCCGCTTACCTTGAACTAAATCACCTAAGTCAAACTTGGTTTGACTGATTGGATTCCCTTAAACACCTGAAATTAACATAATTATCATTTATCATATATCATTAAACCCTAATTTGCTCATATAAATATTGAGATGTTAAAACAGCAAAATCAGTCGATAAAAACCAGAAAATCGGATTCCTTATCGAAAATCCTTTCCAAAACATATTTTTGCATATTTTTCTGATAATCAGGCGATTTACTACGAATTTCTAAAGAATAAACCAATAGGAAATCCGAGAAAAGCCACGTGTAAATATATATATCCCAATCCAGGAAAAAGGGCCCGCATCTGACTTGGCCCAATCGGGCTCAGCCAAATCGGCAATGGGACTTGCCTCAGCGATCAAAGAAAAGGGCTGTGAAAACCCAAAACTACCCTCGTGGGTGAAGATACGATAAAAAGGCTGACAAGGGTACCCAGGTCATTTCATGACCTGGATTGCTCCTCGCCTAAGCCATGGCGCTCGACGAGCAGCCAGTCATGATTCCAGGGATCCAGATCGTGAATCAGTGCGTTTTATTGAAAATCGATAGTAGCAAATCCATCAGCTTCACCCAACAAACTCACCAAGCCCAAGTGTGGGCTCTGCGATGACCAGGAGCTCGAGAACGCTCCTCCGCAAGGCTGGAAACAGGGGAAGCAAGCTCGGAGCTTGAAAACCAAAGAAAACGGCCGAAAAAAGGTTAACAGAAGGGAAAAAGACGTTCCTGGAAGCAAGGCGAAGCCAAAGGCCATTCATCGGTGGCTGAAGCACACCTGGGAGGCCAAAGTGGTGTTGCCGGCGATGACCGCAGGACCGGTCTATAGGGTGCGTCGACTAGGGTGACCTCAAGGCGGACCGACAGGTGCAAAATAGAAACCGGAGATCAGGGAAGCTCACCAGATCCCCAATTTTGCCCGAGTCGCCGGAGGAGGCTAGCGCGGAGCCAAGGTTGCCGAAAGATAAAGTCAAGCAGGTTGGGGAGCTTGGGAGAGCTGGGGGAGAAATTGGGCGAGGAGGAAGAAAGCTTGCAGGCCGGGGATGCTTTCGGGGGCTTAAATAAGGGGTAGAGGCGAGGTTGTGTCTCCTGCGGCTCGGGGTCTAAGCCCTATCTTTGGTGTTTTCTCTGTAGGGCATGAGAGAACATGAGCAAAGGCTCGCTGGGTGTGGATTGACCCCGCCGTTTCATCGGTGAAAGAATCGGGAGGAAAGGTGGCTTGTGGAGTAAGAACGAGGCCAAGGAAAAACGGCCTGTGAAACGGCCCTGACCGCGAGAGAAACGGAGGAAGAAGACAGCAGGCGTGCCATTGGATTCAGATCCAATGGTCCCAAACGTGCGCGCAAATAAAACGGACTGATCAACCCGCTTAACAGTAGAAATCGAATAATTGTGACAATTATCACATTGAATGATACTCAAAGAACCATATAAAACGTATTATTATCATTTGGAGGGCCATTTGAATTCCAAATGAGTTCAAAATTCACCCATAGGTTAATGACGTGCACTAAAACATAACTAATCAATTAATTTCGTCTTTTAACCCACCATCACTCCTAATTAAACAAAACACATTCAAATCTTTCCCAATTTAATTGGGGGGTCAAACAAGGTCATAATGGGTTCAAATTTGAACCATAGGTACATGAGAGTGTCTAGAACATTACAATAATGTTGGATTTTATGCTTGTACTCGTTTTAGGCCTAAAATAACAAAAATCCTTATGACCATGATAAATGCAAATAAAGCCATTAATTCTTCAAATAAGAATTACAAAATATGAAAATGTGCACTCAACATTATATATTTTCAACTAACAATATGGAGGCCATTAATCAAGAAATTAAACATGTAAATCACTAATAATCATATGAGAGAGAAATTTGGACATAAAACATTTATTCTCATTTTTCTTCAACAAAAAGGGCATAGATATACATGAAGACATATTCTTTAAATAAAATAAGTATAATAGAGCAATTGGACATAATAAATGATTTTACAAAACTAATCTTGGGAAAATTGCATTTAAGTCCTCAACAATTATCTAAATTAGGAAAGAGCATGCAAGGACTAAAATAATTTGGAAATTTTGCATAATTAAGATTGGGGTGTTACAATACTACCCACCTTAAATAAATTTTGTCCTCGAAATTTCCTAGAGTTTCTACCCACCTTAAGGTTTTCACATAAACTTGCAATTTTCCATACAAATTTTATCATAAAAGAAGCATGCATAAACAAAGTATTATGATTCAACATAAATTACCTAACTACCCTTACTAAGTCTCATACGTACTCCTTAACATTACACCTAACTCATTATACTTAGGGAATCTATCTCTTACCTACCATGACTACATCTTCATAGTTGTCTAACCTTAGATCATATATATCCTTCATCTCTTTATATGTGGTGATCAAGCACATATCTAGAAATGTTGGATCTCTTTATGATACATCTCACCAATTCATTTGCACATGTGTCCCATACCACACACACAATTAAGAAGGTAAGACGCATAAAAAGTCACATTAAATGACATTTTCCTCAAATCTCAATTGGGTGGCCCTTACCATTGAGACAAGGAGAAACATATCATCATCTAGGGTTTGGTTTCAACTACCTAAGCATGCTAACATGTACTTCTCTACTGAGGTGAGGGCTCTACTCATCTTTAGGGTTCTCTAGACATACTAGAATACATAATCATGTTCTCTACTTCTATTCCTTCATTCTAGAGTGACTTGCATGAATCCTTATTGTTGCCTTAGTGGCCATCTATTTCTTGCTCTGATACCATTAATGTAACACCCCTCCCTAGGGTTTCATACGTAACCAGCGGAAGCACAGCCTAATCCCCAACATTATCCATAATGTGGGGTACTTGGCATATTTGGGAGGAAATGTCACATACATGATCTCATAACAAGAAACAAATAACACTTGGCATTATTAAAACATAGATTCATACATAAGTCCTTGGAATAAAAGCTACATCAGTTTTCCAAAGATATACTAAACATAAACTAGATAATGATAGGATCTCCATAGATGGACGTCCCACCAGGCAACAACTCCTTGGATCTTTGGGTCCTTGGTACTCTCAAGATTGTTCCTTCTCCTTGGCTCCAACTCCTACGGACATCTCGTCCCCGGCCATGCAAAGAAAACAAACATAATAAGTAAGCGGCATTGGCATCTTATAAGACATAAAAATATAAATATACAAGTGACTTAACATAATCATGAACATGCATTAACATTAGTCGTTTCTTAATGTCTTTTACATAAAGAAATTTACTAGAAAAATATGCTCCTCTCTTAATGCCCCATAAGGAGCCCATAATGCTCGGAAAGCCCATAATTGCTCGGAAAGCCCATAATGCTCGGAAAGCCCATAACAAGGTGCATATAAATCTAAATAAATTTCTATTATTCATGATCTTTCTTAAACTTTACTTATCTTCTTAATATCTTAAACTTAATCTTAATTGGGATTTCTCCCTCTTGAACATGGTTGGGATTTCTCCCCATGACCATAATGGGATTTCTCCCTCTTAAGCATGATTGGGAAACTTATTCCCTCTTAATCTTAATTTCTTGTATCTTAATCATAAACCATAATCTTAATGGGATTTCTACTCTTAGACTTAGATTATAACAAACAACATCCAATAATCATATACATTGAGGAAAAACATGTCCTTTTCAAAATTTCATCATAAAAATGCATAATATATCATAATCATTCAATAATTCAGATTTACTATGCCAAAGGCATGGCCCGCTTACCTTGAACTAAATCACCTAAGTCAAACTTGGTTTGACTGATTGGATTCCCTTAAACACCTGAAATTAACATAATTATCATTTATCATATATCATTAAACCCTAATTTGCTCATATAAATATTGAGATGTTAAAATAGCAAAATCAGTCAATAAAAACTAGAAAATCGGATTCCTTATCGAAAATCCTTTCCAAAACATATTTTTGCGTATTTTTCTGATAATCAGGCGATTTACTATGAATTTCTAAAGAATAAACCAATAGGAAATCTGAGAAAAGCCACGTGTAAATATATATATCCCAATCCAGGAAAAAGGGCCCGCATCTGACTTGGCCCAATCAGGCTCAGCCAAATCGGCAATGGGACTTGCCTCAGCGATCAAAGAAAAGGGTTGTGAAAACCCAAAACTACCCTCGTGGGTGAAGATACGATAAAAAGGCTGACAAGGGTACCCAGGTCATTTCATGACCTGGATTGCTCCTCGCCTAAGCCATGGCACTCGACGAGCAGCCAGTCATGATTCCAGGGATCCAGATCGTGAATCAGTGCGTTTTATTGAAAATTGATAGTAGCAAATCCATCAGCTTCACCCAACAAACTCACCAATCCCAAGCGTGGGCTCTGCGATGACCAGGAACTCGAGAACGCTCCTCCGCAAGGCTGGAAACAGGGGAAGCAAGCTCGGAGCTTGAAAACCAAAGAAAACGGCCGGAAAAAGGTTAACAGAAGGGAAAAAGACGTTCCTGAAAGCAAGGCGAAGCCAAAGGCCATTCATCGGTGGCTGAAGCACACCTGGGAGGCCAAAGTGGTGTCGCCGGCGATGACCGCAGGACCGGTCTATAGGGTGTGTCGACTAGGGCGACCTCAAGGCGGACCGACAGGTGCAAAATAGAAACTGGAGATCAGGGAAGCTCACCAGATCCCCAATTTTGCCCGAGTCGCCGGAGGAGGCTAGCGTGGAGCCAAGGTTGCCGGAAGATAAAGTCGAGCAGGTTGGGGAGCTTGGGAGAGCCGGGGGAGAAATTGGGCGAGGAGGAAGAAAGCTTGCAGGCCGGGGATGCTTTCGGGGGCTTAAATAAGGGGTAGAGGCGAGGTTGTGTCTCCTGCAGCTCGGGGTCTAAGCCCTATCTTGGGCGTTTTCTCTGTAGGGCATGAGAGAACACGAGCAAAGGCTCGCTGGGTGCGGATTGACCCCGCCGTTTCATCGGTGAAAGAATCGGGAGGAAAGGTGGCTTGTGGAGCAAGAACGAGGCCAAGGAAAAACGGCCTGTGAAACGGCCCTGACCGCGAGAGAAACGGAGGAAGAAGATAGCAGGTGTGTCGTTGGATTCAGATCCAATGGTCCCAAACGTGCGTGCAAATAAAACGGACTGATCAACCCGCTTAACAGTAGAAATCGAATAATTGTGACAATTATCACATTGAATGATACTCAAAGTGCCATATAAAACGTATTATTATCATTTGGAGGGCCATTTGAATTCCAAATGAGTTAAAAATTCACCCATAGGTTAATGACGTGCACTAAAACATAACTAATCAATTAATTTCGTCTTTTAACCCACCATCACTCCTAATTAAACAAAACACATTCAAATCTTTCCCAATTTAATTGGGGGGTCAAACAAGGTCATAATGGGTTCAAATTTGAACCATAGGTACATGAGAGTGTCTAGAACATTACAATAAGGTTGGATTTTATGCTTGTACTCGTTTTAGGCCTAAAATAACAAAAATCCTTATGACCATGATAAATGCAAATAAAGCCATTAATTCTTCAAAAAAGAATTACAAAATATGAAAATGTGCACTCAACATTATTTATTTTCAACTAACAATATGGAGGCCATTAATCAAGAAATTAAACATGTAAATCACTAATAATCATATGAGAGAGAAATTTGGACATAAAACATTTATTCTCATTTTTCTTCAACAAAAAGGGCATAGATATACATGAAGACATATTCTTTAAATAAAATAAGTATAATAGAGCAATTGGACATAATAAATGATTTTACAAAACTAATCTTGGTAAAATTGCATTTAAGTCCTCAACAATTATCTAAATTAGGAAAGAGCATGCAAGGACTAAAATAATTTGGAAATTTTGCATAATTAAGATTGGGGTGTTACATCCATAGTGATGAACTCCCATTCCCTCTCAGGGACTTTTTATCCTTTGTTTCAACTTACTGGGTTACTGGTGTTCGTCCTTCACCTCCTGACATGCATGGCAACAAGCCACATGCAACTACATCTTAGGCATCCAAAGTACTACTGAAACTTACCATCTTAGTAGTACCATGGTATATGGTGTCTTAAAATCATGATCTCCTATATGTCATGATTCCTCAAGATTGATTCCTCAAAAACCCTAAAAACACTCTAGTTGTGGGTTTCATCACCTTCTTTTCCAGAGAAGTGCATCTGAGATTCTACAACCATCCTTCTATCACATCAAGGCCTAGGCTGGCTAACCAAACAACCACTAACTTGATCAACATATCTCATTACATCTGAGTGTTAGACAAACATATCTCCTTTTCCAAACTTAGGGTTAACCTAACAACCTCTTCTAGCCTCTATCTGAACTAGGCAATTGCATCTAAACCAGAGCATCCATTACTACCTTTCATCTTTAGGTGCTAGGTAACAGTGAAGACATACACCTCCATGTATTCCACTTATCATCTCATCTTAGACTCTAAGCCTATCTTCATCAAGGAAACTCATAGATCATTCTCTTGGTTATCGAACTCTACCTTGTATAGTTCATAAGTTCCACATAACTCGTGATAAAAACATCCTCATAAGATGACTACCTTAGTTCTCTTGGTGTTTGTACAACATCCACACATCTTACACTCCACAAGGGTATGTTATTATCTCCATCCTCATGCATCATAGCAATGTTTCCACTCACATTATCTTTATCCTGGATGTATGGCATGCATACAGTTCTATCTCTCACTCCCATAACAAGAGGAAATAAGCATTTGGCTACAGTCCAAATAGAGTTTTTCCCATTCCAAGAGTAGAGATGGTACATCCCACATTTCCAGTACACCTACAAATCTAAACTGAAACGTGCCTCACATGCATTTATATCATGAACATCTCAATATCTAGGTTACTTCCATGAAAAACTGGTCTCGAACCCACTTGGGTCATCATACAATCCTTAGTCATCTCCTCTAGGTTTGTAGGGTGCCGATATTTTTGGGGTCATCCCTCTTCCCTTATGCATCAGAGAGTGCCCTCTTCATTTTCCCTTTGGGTCCCATGAGTTCACGAAGGTGATCAATCTCCTAACCCATGGCCCTCAGACAATGATAGTTGTTACCTCCCGACCCTATGGTCACGTGCATCTAGGGAATTAGGCAACTCATACTCTCATCGGTCTTATCCCCGCATGACCCTAGGATAGACTAAGGATTCTAACATAGAACGTATCCAACTTGAAACCTTACCCAAGTCTCCATCATCTCTCTCGACATTTTTGGTCTGACTTACATCCTTTCATAGGGGTTATGGCGACCTATCTACCTCGGTCAGGCCCCATATCGGTTACCTCCATGGTAACACATCCACATGCACTCAGAGATGGTTATCTATGGGTCTATAGGTTCATTCTCATACTATGTACTTTCCACTTAGCTTCTCAAGATCCTATGAGACCTTTTTAGGTTACCTCAAAACCAACAAAAATGGGTATACACCTACAAAAGGGTCCCTCTCCCAAGATGGAAGGAAACTACATCTTGATAGGAACAAAGGTCACAAACGTCCCTACTTCTCAAGTTTATATCCACATGAGCATGGTTAACCCTATCAAGCTACTAGGGCATGTAGCTAGTAAGCAGACCACCTACTAAACCACGCCAAGTCTTCATGATAGGTCATACTTGTTCTCATTCCTCAATATTGGACCAAGATCATACCTTCCCATGTCACCAACTTATAGGTGAGGGGTTCATCAAACATACACCTTAACCAAGGGGTTTCCTTTTCCTCCAAATATGAGGGGTGCCATGCTCAAATCTATGGAAACTCAAATCTCGTCATGAGCATCAGGTACACCCAGTACTACTACTTCCCCTCTTAGGTCTAGGAACCCTAGGTTCACCTCTTTATGCGAAAGCTGTCCAACTGCATGCTCAACCTTTTAACTATGTACCAAGCATGTACAAGGTATGGCATGCACTTCCTATTATCATACCACTTGAATAACACCTCAGAGTGGAGTCCTCCTCAAGGACAACCAACTAGGTATAAGGCCTCACAACTCACTACTATACCTTTCCATGGTCTAAGGAACCCTTCTTCCTAATCCTAAAAGGGTAAACACCTATACCATATGCACATAGGTACCAGTGGCCTCATCCTCCCTCTAGATTTTGGTTCCTCTAAAGGCAACCAAGATACCAAAAGCCTCCATGGGTCATGCATGAGGCAACCACAACATACCCAACTTCTCAGGGTTCCTCGTATCTCTGAGTCTAAGCTTCCAACCTTCTTATTCAGATCTTGCTCTCTCTCTAGAGCTAACCCTACAAACCACCTTACTACTGGAGGTCCTCTCTCTAAGGTGGATAAATCTCATAAGTGTACACCTACATGAGAGAAACCTATGTTTGCTCTATATTATCCATAACTCTTTATGCTCAGCTCATAATCTATCCAACATACTCTCCTGGCCAGGGTTTTAACCTACTGTCAGCCCTACTGACGTACTTTGGGTGCAACTTTGCCATGCTCATATAAGCTCATAGGGTTTCTATATGGTCATCACTAACCTCATCAATGAAGGATTTATCCTTCACCCTAACATGCACGACCCTTCCCAGGGTTGGGTCGCCAAAGGTACTAGGTCAAGCAACCTCACATGGTTCATATCATCATGGGTATCCCAACCAAAAGCATGTCCACCCACACACATGGTCTACCATGACATCTAACTCATTGTGTCATCTCTCTCTAACCTTCACTTCGGGTTAGGGTTAGCATCATCCTCAGAGGATGTGCCAGGTCTCTACTTATAATGGAGATTTCTTCCTCCAAAACCAACTCTCTACTCGTCCTCCTGACTCGAGGGTCTAACCTCAGGTCTCTCCAGAGGGCATGAGAACACATGTCATACGACCTAAGCATGCAGCTATTCTTTAGTTTACGCTTAAACTATTAAGCTTATGTCCATGACATCTTATTTACATACTTTTTATTAATTTTGGTGGAGGATTCCTTAACCTTATCATGCATACCATATCCTCAAGAGGGTGAGGAAGAGAGAGAAAATCCTAAACCTTGTAATCCTAACAGAATTTGGGTTGAGAAGTGATGAAAATATATGAGAGAGTCTTAAAGGTATCTTATTTCAAGTCAGATCCTAAGACATTGACCAGGCAGTCACACAGATCTGGGAGTCCTCGTATTCCAACTAGCGGTGCAGAGGAAAATATTACCAGCCCCCGGACGTGATCCTTTTCTAAACACCTCTATCTTTTAGAAAATCTTCTAATAACTCCCTTGGGTTGTATAGAGTTTGTAAAATTTAATAATTATTAAGGATTAAATGAGGAATTAATGCTCTGATAGCAAATGTAATGACCCTGTCTCCCGGTAACCCCAAATTAAGGAAGATCAAGAGGTCAGAGCTGTTATCCCAATTTCCCAGATCAAAGGTTTGACAAATATTTAGTAATAATTATAAAGTTCTACCAAACTATACTGAAAGCTGATATAAAATAAAAATTTGCATACCTTTTAAAAACATTGGATGTCTACTTCTATCCACAGCTTGAATATATTCTATCTAATCCTCCTCGCACTTTATTTCTTATTTTCACGATGTGTCACTTTACTATTTGATCTTTTCAGGGTTGTACCTAAAATGCCGAAAAACAAAATGTCGGTCAACATAAATGAATATACCGGTATGTGGGGACAACCAAAATTTCACAAATATGGCCAACAATCTAAATATCACAATCAAGTTAGTTAACAAGCCAATTTACACTTTCAATGTGACATTCTCCACCGCTTTTACCCTAACCCTGGAATACCCTTTTTCGGGTTTCTATTTTGCCATTGACTTAAGGCCACCTTCTCAATCGTGAGCTTGGTGCCTGGGGCCACCTCTCATGGTGGCCGTTAGTCATTCAACAAAGACCACCTTCTCAATCCTGAACTTGGTGTATGGGGTCACCACTCATGGTACCAATGGGTCTTCCCTCCTGGGCTTGACCTTTTTGCATCATCCATCAGGGTGACATGTAGGTGAGAGAATACACACGTATATTATAATTGTGATAATCATAGTGACTTTATGATTTGCAAGTATGAACATCCAAACTGATAGGTTGCATTCAATGTGATTAATCATCCAAAAAACCTTCGTGAAACTAATGTGATTAACAATAATTGACCACATACATGTCAGGATGACTGGAGTGCAGAAATAATCCAATTAAGCAAGTAATCCAGTAAATAAGAAAGCACACAAGATGACCCTAAAATATGCATCTAATTTTTCCTATCATTGATCATGTCATCAAGGTCTATTAAACCTAGCTCGCTTCCTAGGGTTTCTAATCCACTTTTAGGGTTTTCATTGCAATTAGTGTTTTTCTTTCACTTTTATTACTACAAATCCTAATTAAGCAAAATAACTCACAAACTCTAAGGATCATAACCTATCTCATCAAACAGGCTAGGATCATCATTTAACAACATATTTTCACATATCTCGAATTAAATATGATATTTTCCTCTTTTACCCTAAAATAAGGTTTCTAAATGCGTTATCATTCATAATTGGTGTAAAACCCTAAACCATGCATTAATTCATCTAGATCAGGATCAAGTTCATCATTAACATTTCAACAGGTTACTATTACTTAATGTCACCAATTAAGCATCATGAACTTAATCATTAATTTCCATTAGGTTTTCTAACATAATTTCAAAGCACTTTTCATTAACTTAGCATACTTTTGTAAATAAGAACAAAATCAGGCTTTAAAAGTATTTATATTGGATTCTACGCATTCTCCTAATCAATTTTCATATTTTGAATGTTTCCATCGGAGCTACCAATAAAATGATACGAATTTTGCAAGAAGTCGCTTACTTGAGCCAATGGGAGGTTGCCACGTCGTCTATCCCATGCAACGTTGCTTGACTGTTGGGAAACATAACCAAATGACCAAATTGCCCCCACTTAATTTGTCAGTCCTTCAACAGTTAGAGGGGCATAACCGTCAAACGCCACCCATCATACCCATCCTCGCGAGCCCTAGTGTTGCCGCTGGTGCAGCCGATCGCGGGGGTCATCTTCCACCTCCCCAGGGCCTGGAGCTCACTGGAACCTGTCACCCCACTTCCGCCACATCCCAACGCATCAAAGGATGCTCTCCACTCGCGGCCAGTGCGGGTGGTTCAGGCTGGGTGGGTCTGCAACCTGTGGCTGGCATTGCAGCCGTGTTGCGGCCGTCGTGCATGAACTGGAGCATAGGGATGATGGACGAGCTCCTCTATGGCCATGCAGGGCGTTGTGCTTCAAACATGATGACATGTTGACTCCTTGCTTCCCCAGGGAAAGCACTATCCACACACCTAGGGTTTGAATGAATAAGAAGGAGAAGAATGAGAGGGATGTGTGAGATCCTCTTGGACTCAGGACAAGGGGTCTACCCTTATATAGAGGAGGGTAGCAACGCCCTACCATGCTTGCCCATGAAGAAACAAACCCTTTCCCAATAGGAAACCAAGTTCCTTCATTAGGAAGCAATCTTCTCTCGCTTAAATATCTCTTTGGTATTCTTTATTCTTTAGATATTAGGAATTCAAAAATTACCTCTTTTATTATCTTTGTACTTGGCTTTCAATCCATTGGCCACGAAGTTATACTTCCTCGTAGAATAAAGTACCTCTTTTTAATAATACCACAAATTCATTAATTATGTATCACATTATCCTCTTATTTTGTATTATTTTGCATTTTCTCTTTCTTCTTATTCATTGGGACTCCTTGGATCCCAAGAAATCCTAAGATTTTGAAATTCCTTTTTAAGGATACTTATCATCCTTCTAGATGCATCTACATTCTTCATTTTTCATTATCTTACTTATTTCTTTATTAAGATATTTCTTTTCAAGGATTTCTCTTTATCTTTCATTTCCTTTTTCCTCTTTTCATAGTTCTTTTATTAGAATTCACATAGAAATGAAATTTATTTAATTGTGGCCCTTAATTCCACTTTCTAAAGATTTCTATGTATTTCTCATAATTACTTTGCTTAATATCCATTATCTTGTATCTTTTCCTTTTATTTGGACTTTTCTTCTCTTTTATATCCATTATTGGATTAATCTGATAATAGAAATTGTAAAATTCCTATCAAAAGGGAGATTTGCAAAGAAATCCATCTCTTGAAGCAAATATTTGCATTTTCAAGATCATCTAATTCTATACGCATATTATCAACAATTCTAGCAAACTTTTTACTTTTCTTTTTAGAAGACTTAAAAGAAGCTTGAGTTGCAATAATGATAGCAATTAAAGGTTCTTTATCTAAAGAGTTTAGATTTACCTCATTTGAGTCTTTTTTGTAGAAACCATAAGAGAAAAATGACATTTTCCTTCTTCACTAGAGCTTGAGCTAGATCCTCTACTTGATTCTTCACTTGAGCTTGAGTTGGAGGACTCACTTGATCTTGAGTGCCAATTCTCCTTCATCTTGTACTTCTCTTCTCTTTTCTTGTGATGGTGGGTCTTCTTGCCTTGTATACAATCTATCTTAAAGTGACCCTTCTTTCCACACTTGAGGCACCAGAAGGTGGAGAAATTCTTGTCTATGTAAAGTCTACCCTTGGAGTACATGTCATCTTCTTCAACATGAGAGGATGGAGAGGCTTGTCCCATAATAGCTTCAATTTGAGCATTCATTTCAGCCATATTCATTCTTTTGAGATCTTTCTCCTCTTGTCTTTCAACTTCTTCTCTTTTATCAAGTGTGTCTTCATGGTCTTGTAGATTTCCAATGAGCTCTTCAATGGGGATATCATCAAGAGACCTTACTTTGTCAATGGAAGTCACCTTGGGTTCCCATCTCTTGGGAAGAGTTCTAAGGATATTTGAGTTGATCTCTCCTCTACTCATAGGATTTCATAGAACAGAAAGACCATTCACAATGGTGTTGAGCCTTGAGTACATGTTGGTTATCTTCACCTCCTTTCCCATCTTGAAGTTCTCAAACAGCCCATTGATCATTTAGACTTTTCTTTCCTTCACTTGTTGAGTTTCCTCATAAGTGATGCATAGCTTTCTACATACCTCATAGGCCGTCTCCTAAGAAGAAATCTGGTTGAACTCGGTGGAGGTCATGGTGGCATAGAGGATGTTGATAGATCTTGCATTCAAGGTGGATTTCTTCATTGTAGCTTCATCCCATTCTTCTATCTTTGTCACTGGTAGCTCTTATGGATGGTCTACCATTTTCTATAGCTCATGACTTGATCCTTGGATTAGAATTGTAGCCTTCTTTTCCAATAGAGGAAGTTACTCCCATCAAATATTAGAAGGTTGATGAAGTATCTCCCACCTTGGTAGTCACTCATCTTCTCCTATTTGTTGAAGTATGCTTGGAAAAACCCACTCTGATACCAATTGTTGGATCCTAGATTGGTGATTGGATGCTTTAGAGGGGGGTGAATAGAGCTGAATGTACTTAAACAAAATTAATTAGACCTTCAAGATATATCAAAAGATAAGGCTACTAAATAGGAAGTTTGAGTGCAACTAAAACATGCATAGTATGGGAGATAGAGATTGAACATACACCAAGTAACCAACTATGTAGAGTGGTTCCACACTTCAAACTAGAAGTGAGTCAGTCTACTACCTAGAGAGGTCAACCTATAGGATTTTTCAACCATCGCTCTCTTATATTCATTCATAACACTTACAATACATGACCAACCAAAGGGCTTACGTATCCAATACAAAGAGTATCAACCTTACCAAGGACTTACCCACTTTGCAAGAGTCTTCAGCCTTCACCAAGGTCTTATCCACTCAAACACAAGTCTTCTACCTTCAAGGACTTTAACACTCTTCATGTAGAAGCTTCCACCAAGGACTTGCCTACTTGAGCAAGGAGTCTTCTGCCTTCACCAAGGGCTTATCCACTCTTGCTCCAAGTCTTCAGCCTTGATCTTCACCAAGGGACATCTTCCCTTATTCTTTTTCACCTCTCTTAGCTAGGAGAGAGAACCTTCATCTTCATTGTTGAAATGAGAGATAGGGAGGTGGTGGAAGTGAGAGCCTCATAAGATATACATGTAGGACTAGATCTCTTACACATTTCCTACTCTCTCTTGTGAATATAGCAAGTGATTATACTCAGAGAGAGAGAGGAGGTTGTAGAAGTGCTCAACAATAGAATATAAACCACACATAGTTTTGCATTGAATGTTCAACCTTAGAATGAAGCCCAAGGGGTCCTATTTATAGCTGGTGATGTCCCTTAGCCTTTAGGAATACTTAAGAATGAAAACTAGTCATTTTGTAGCTTGCAACGAATATATTTCCACTTGTTGCAACTCCACAATGGCTAGAAACACTTTTCTGCACTTTTTTGTACAATGCAATCGTTCGAGTTTCTATAAAGGTAACTCGACCGATCCCACTAAAAGACAAGACCAATTTAGGTCATCGGTCGAGTTTGTCCTGGGGTAATTCGATCGATTCACTTAAATTAGTTTTGGTCAGTAGAGCGATTGGTCAAGTTCTGTGAAGTGCAAACTCGACCGATCAAAATTCATTTTCAAGATCCAATCAGGATCGGTCGAGTTCGCAACTCGACAGATGAACAGCCTGATGTGAATTTTAAAAAATGGCTTTTGAGTGCTTAAATATTCGATCTAAGTACTCCTGATTTTTTCTAAGCTTAATTACAAGTCATACAATCATTACAAGTGATTTACAACATTATTCTAATATATTTACATCATATTCCAAAAATGTGTACTTGTATGGACTTTGACTTGTCTTTTATCCAAGTAGAGATGTGCAAGTTAGGACATTTGGAATGTGTCTGTACCTAATCTGAAATCACTCAAGTAGAAACATTAGACACAAATAAGTAGAATGGTTTAGTCATCATCAAAACAAAGGTTTACTCAATTTAAACCTTGAGTCAACATTTTCCCCTATATTAAGATAACAAATCATTCCATAAATGTATTGAAAACATTTAATTAAAGTCATACCTTTGGAGAATCCTAGGGGTTTCAATAGAATTGAGTTCATATTATCCCCCTAAATCGATGTTGGTGGAGTTCTCATACTCCCCCTCAATTGATGGGTGATTAAGATTCTTTGACTACTATCATATCCTAAACCATGTGTGCCAATTTGTTTAGTAGTATGGTGTAGGATGTCATTAAGATCCTTTTTTCCAACTACGAATCTTTGCAAAGAAGATCTCAAACTGTCATTATCGTGCATAAGAGAAGTAATAGTAGAAGACAAATTATTGATATTATCTCTAGAATGCAAAAGATCATTTTCTAAGCAAATAGCTTTAATTAAATAAGAATCTTTATCAATATGAAGAGCAACAACATTATTCTCTCTACTAGTAGAACTAGAACAACACATTGATTTTAGGAAACAAGGAGCCATTTTCTGTTTCAAGCAAAGTAATCTTAGAAAGGTAAACACCATATTCATATTCTAATCCTTCAAAACAAAATATTTGTCTTTGTTTTCAGATTTAAGAACATCAATACTATGCATGAGAGAATCAACAATTAAAGTATGATCTTCATTAGAACTAGGCATAAGAGTTTGAGCTTCTAGAAATGTAATCTTATCAATAAAATTAGCATTTTCAAGTTTAAGAGAGTCTACTTGGCTAAGACAAGCATTTTTGTCATCAAGCAAGAAAAAATTAATATTTTCAAGATCATCTAATTCTATATAAATATTATCAACAATTCGTGCAACCTTTTTCCTTTTCTTTTTAGAAGACTTAATAGAGACACGAGTAGCATTAATGATAGAAATTAAAGGTTCTTTATCTAAAGAGTTTAGATTTACCTCATTTAAGTCTTTTCTTATAGAAGCCATAAGAGCATGAAATGACATTCTCCTTCTTCACTAGAGTTTGAGCTAGATCCTCCACTTGATTATTCACTTGAGCTTGAGTTGGAGGAGTCACTTGAGCTTGAATGTCAATTCTCCTTCATCTTGTACTTCTCTTCTCTTTTCTTGTGATGAAGGGTCTTCTTGCCTTTTAACAATCTATCTTGAAGTGACCTTTCTTTCCACACTTGAGGCACCAGATGGAGGAGGAGTTCTTGTCTTTGTTAAATCTACCCTTGGAGTACATGCCATCTTCTTCAACATGAGAGGATGGAGAGGCTGGTCTCATAATAGCTTTAATTTGAGCCTTCATTTTAGCTTTCTTCATTCTCTTGAGCTCTTTCTCCTCTTGGCTTTCAACTTCTTCTCTTTTGTCAAGTGTGGCTTCATGGGATTGTAGATTTCCAATGAGCTCTTCAATGGAGATATCATCAAGAGACCTTACTTCTTCAATGGAAGTCACCTTGGGTTCCCATCTCTTGGGAAAAGTTCTAAGGATCTTTGAGTTGATCTCTCTTCTACTCACAGGATGTTCTAAATAGTAAAACCATTCACAATGGTGCTGAGCCTTGAGTACATGTTGGCTATCTCTACTCTTTCCCATTTTGAAGTTCTCAAACAGTCCATTGATCATGTTGACTTTGCTTTCCTTCACTTGTTGAGTTCCCTCATAAGTGATGCATAGTTTTCTCCATACCTCATAGGTCGTCTCATAAGAAGAAATCTTGTTGAACTCGGTGGAGGTCATGGTGGCATAGAGGATGTTGATAGCGCTTGCATTCAAGGTGGATTTTTCATGCTAGCTTCATCCTATTCTTCTATCTTTGTCACAGGTAAATTGTATGGATGGTCCACCATTTACCATATCTCAAGACTTGATCTTTGGATTTAGAATTATAGGATTTTTTCCAATAGAGAAGTTACTCTCATCAAATATTGGAAGGCTGATGAAGTATCTCCTACTTTAGTTGTCACCCATCTTCTCCTACTTGTAGAAATTATGTTTGGAGAAACCCGCTCTGATACCAATTATTTGATCCTACATGGGTGATTGGATGCTCTAGGGGGTGAATAGAGATGAATGCATTTAAACAAATTTTATTAGACCTTCAAGATAAATCAAAAGATAAGGTTGCTAAATAGAAAGTTTGAGTGCAACTAAAACATACATAGCAAGGGAGAAAGAGATTGAACATAAATCAAGTGACAAACTATGTAGAGTGGTTTCACACTTCAAACTAGAAGTGATTTAGTCCACTACCTAGATAGATCAACCTCTAGGATTGCTTAATCATTGCACTCTTATATTCATTTATAAGACTTACAATACATGACCAACCAAAGGGCTTACTTATTCAATACAAAGAGTATCCACCTTACCAAGGACTTACCCTCTTTGTAAGAGTCTTCAGCCTTCACCAAGGTCTTACCCACTCAAGCACAAGTCTTCCGCCTTCAAGGAATTTACTACTTTTTTTTAAAAAGCTTCCACCAAAACTTACCCACTTGAGCAGGAGTCTTCTACCTTCACTAAGGGCTTACCCACTCTTGCTCCAAGTATTTAGCCTTGATCTTCACCAAGGGACGTCTTCCCTTGTTCTTATTCATCTCTCTTAGCTAGAATAGAGAACCTTCATCTTCATGGTTGAAATGAGAGATAAGGAGGTGGTAGAAGTGAGAGCCTCGCAAGATATATATGTAGGAATAGCTATCTTATACATTTCCTACTAACTCTAGCGAATGTATCAAGTGATTAATCTTAGAAAGAGAGAGGAGGATGTAGGAAGCACTCAACTATATAATAGGAACTTCATATAGAGTTTTGCATTGAATGTTCAACCTTACAATGAAGACCAAGGGGTCCTATTTATAGCTGGGGATGCCCCTTAGCCTTTGGGAACACTTAAGAATGAAAACTAGTCATTTTGTGTCTTGCAACGGATATATTTCTACTTGTTGCAACTCTACAACGGCTAATAACACTTTTCTGCAATTTTCCATACAGTACAATCAGTCGAGTTTCTATAAAGGTAACTTGACCGATCCCACTAAAAGACAAGACCAATTTAGGTCATCGGTCAAGTTTGTCCTGGGGTAACTCGACTGATTCATTTAAATCAGTTTTGGTTAGTAGAGGGATTGGTCGAAGTCTGTGAAGTGCAAACTCGACTGATCAAAAGTCATTTTCAAAATCCAATCAGGATCGATCGAGTTTGCAACTCGACCGATTAACAACCTGATGTGAATTTTGGAAAGTGGTTTTTGAGTTCTTAAATATTCGATCTAAGTGCTCCTGGTTTTTTCTAAGCTTAATTACAAGTCATATAATCATAATAAGTAATTTACAACATTATTCTAATGGATTTACATCATATTCCAAAAATGTGCACTTGTATGGACTTTGTCTTGTCTTTTCTCCAAGTTGAGATGCGCAAATTAGGGCATTTGGAGTGTGTCTATACCTAATATGAAATCACTCAAGTAGAGACATTAGACACAAATAAGTGGAATGGTTTAGTCATCATCGAAATAAGGGTTTACTCAATTTAGACCTTGAGTCAACATTCTCCCCCTTTTTGAAGATGACAAACCATTCCATAAATGTATTGAAAGCATTTAAGTAAAATCATACCTTTGGAGAAACCTAGGGTTTCAATAGAATTGAGTTCATATGCTCCCCCTCAATTGATGTTGGTGGAGTTCTCATACTCCCCATCAATTTATGCTAGTGGAGTTCTCATACTCCCCTTCAATTGATATTATTTCTCTTCCATGGTTAGCTTTCATAACATTTATAGAATATTATGTCTTCTACTCATATATGTTCTACAAATATATGTCTTCTCCCATTTACATGAATATGTTTCTCCTCTATATGTATGACATTCCTTCTTCCTCTTTTTGTCAAAAGAAGACATACCTTTCTCTCCTTTTGTCATTTCAAAAAGTGGGGGTATGAAGAAATAAGAAACACCACTTGTTAAGAGAAAAGAGATAACAAAAAGTTATATAATGAGAGTAGAAGAGAACAGATAGGGGCTTGTCCAAGTATAGAAAGGAAAACAAGTTAAAGCATGCACTTGAACAACCCAAAATACAAGATAAATTACTGTAAAAAAAATAATAAATCGCACTTTTGACCCTCAAGATGACGGAATTTGCCCAAAAAGTGTCAGGGCTTGTAGTAATGAGCCTTGCTCAGAAGGTAATTTTTGCATAAAAAATACTTGTCTTGTACCAAAAACTAAAATTGGAGCAAAAGTTGTATGAAATCCAAAAATGCTCCAATATTTACATATAATGTAGATCTATGTATCTTGCATCACAATGTTATGCAAACAACTCCAGATAGTAGATATGCAATTCAAGGAACAAGCTTGAGAAAGTTTAAAACAAGATACAAGCATAGCATATAGTTGAATACCACTTGATGAACAAGGCTAGAACTACATGTATATGAACTACTAGTAGATGATATCACAAGTTAGGACTACTAGTAGGATCTAGATCATAGCAAGAGATACCAAAAGATACACAAGATAAAGCAATCTATGAGTAGAAGTAGAGATATATCCAAACAAAGATATATGCAATTTTAGAAGTATGAAAGGATATAACTCAGTAACAAGTATGCATCATTACCAAAAGATGATCACCACTAAGAACCTCAAAGTTGTATCCAAACAAGATATACAATTAGATATATGTAGCAAGTTAGAGCACAATAGAAACAATTTAAGACACAACCAAAAGATCCAAAAAGATCATCATCAAAACTTGCAAAATAACTCAAAGCAAGTAATTGCAATATATAGATATGCCAATTTAGAGCAATTAGAGAGATAGAGGTGTAAGAAAGATAGGAAATTTAAATCATGCCAATATGCATATATAAAGGTACCAAGGGAGTGTCAAAGAATGAGGCTATTGGTTGAAAAACTCTAGTTGAGAGGGAAATTCTCATTCAATAAGACAAATGTATATTCTATGCACAGGGTTGTTGGTCGAGTTTTGTGTTTTGACAACTCGACCGATAAAAGTTGTTGGCAACACACATTGGTACCTATCGGTGAAGTTTTAAACAGGACAAACTCGACCGATAAAGTTACAGTCAAAAAGCACATATATTTCATAAAAACATATTTAGAGACATGCTAAAGATATAAGCCATATCCAAACATGTGTAACTAAGTTAGTAATTCGCTATGAAAGCATTAGAAATAGTCTTTGAGCAAGAGTGTGAAGAGAATCACAAAATATCATTTTTGACTCAAAAACCACATGTATAGTGCACACTAACTTGACAAAAGCAAGTTAGAAATGTTTATAAACAAGAAAACCTTTACCTTTATTCTTACCATTCCTTTTTTCACTTGTTGTCACCCTCTAGACATCTCACCTTTCTTCTTTCATGTGGATTGAGAAGTCAATTTGCAATTCAATAGCTCAAGTCAATCCATTTGTAAGTACCTACAAGAAGAAAGATGAAATGGTCCCCAATCATATTTTTGGATCCGGAAGGGTTAGCTTAGCAACTCAAGTCCTATCTCTCTTGGTTCTTTCCTTAAAGAACAACAAGTAGAATAATGGCCAATATCATTGCAATAGTTGCATGTGCACATAGTCTTGGAACTAGAAGATTCTCTATGGAAGATTGGAGTTCCTTTACCTTTGTTGTTCCTTTGACTAGGATCATATTTTAAACCATGTCTACCAATTTGTTTAGTAGTATGGTGTAGAATGTTATCAAGATTATTTTTACCAACTAAAAATCTTTGCAAAGAAGATCTCAAACTATGATTATCATGCATAAGAGAAGCAATAGTAGAAGACAAATTAATGATATTATCTCTAGCATGTAAAAGATCATTTTCTATGCAAAGTGCTTTAGTTAAATAAGAATAACTATCAATATGAAGAGCGGCAATATTGTTCTCTCTACTAATAGAACTAGAACAAGATTCAAAGACATTGATTTTAGCAAACAAGTAGCCATTTTCTATTTCAATATAAGCAATCTTAGAAAGATAAACACCATTTTCAGATTCTAATCATTGCAAAATAAAACCTTTGTCCTTGTTTTTAGATTTACGAACATCAATATCATGCATGAGATCACCAACAATTAAAGTATTCTCTTCATTAGAACTAGGCATAAGAGGTTGAGCTTATAGAAATTTAATCTTATCAAGCGAACTAGCATTTTCAAATTTAAGAGAGTCTACTTAGCTAAGACAAGCATTGTTGCCATCAATCAAGTAAGAATTCAAATTTTCAAGATCATCTAATTCTATATAAATATTATCAACAATTCTAGAAAATATTTTCCTTTTCTTTTTAGAAGACTTAATAGAGGCACGAGTAGCATTAATGATAGCAATTAAAGGTTCTTTATCTAAAGAGTTTAGATTTACCTCATTTGAGTCTTTTCTTGTAGAAGCCATAAGAGCAAAATGACATCCTCCTTCTTCACTAGAGTTTGAGCTAGATCCTCCACTTGATTCTTCACTTGAGCTTGAGTTGGAGGAGTCACTTGAGCTTGAGTGCCAATTCTCCTTCATCTTGTACTTCTATTCTCTTTTCTTATGATGATGGGTCTTCTTGCCTTGTAAACAATCTATCTTAAAGTGACCCTTCTTTTCACACTTGAGGCACCGGATGGAGGAGGAATTCTTTCCTTTGTAAAATCTACCCTTAGAGTACATGGCATCTTCTTCAACATGAGAGGATGGAGAGGCTTGTCCCGTAATAGCTTAAATTTGAGCCTTCATTTCAGCCTTCTTCATTTTATTGAACTCTTTCTCCTCTTGTCTATCAACTTCTATTTTGTCAAGTGTGGTTTCATGGGCTTGGGGATTTCCAATGAGCTCTTCAATGGGGATATCATCAAGAGACCTTATTTCTTTAATGGAAGTCACCTTGGGTTCCCATCTCTTGGGAAGAGTTCTAAGGATATTTGAGTTGATCTCTCCTCTACTCATAGGATTTCCTAGAACAGTAAGACCATTCACAATGGTGTTGAGCTTTGAGTATATGTTGGTTATCTTCTCCTCCTTTCCCATCTTGAAGTTCTCAAACAGCCCATTGAGCATTTAGATTTTACTTTCCTTCACTTGTTGAGTTCCCTCATAAGTGATGCATAGCTTTCTCCATACCTCATAGGCCGTCTCACAAGAAGAAATCCAGTTGAACTCGATGGAGCTCATGGTGGCATAGAGGATATTGATAGCTCTTGCGTTCAAGGTGGCTTTCTTCATAGTAGCTTCATCCCATTCTTCTATCTTTGTCACCGGTAGCTTGTATGGATGGTCCATCATTTGCCATAGCTCAAGACTTGATCCTTAGATGTAGAATTGTAGCCTTCTTTTTCAATAGAGGAAGTTACTCCCATCAAAGATTGGAAGGTTGATGAAGTATCTCCCACATTGGTAGTCACCCATATTCTCCTACTTGTTAAAGTATGCTTGGAGAAACCTACTCTGATACCAATTATTGGATCCTAGATGGGTGATTGGATGCCCTAGAGGGGGTGAATAGAGTTGAATGTACTTAAATAAAATTCATTAGACCTTCAAGATATATCAAAAGATAAGGTTGTTAAATAGGAATTTTGAGTGCAACTAAAACATGCATAGCAAGGGAGAGAAAGATTGAACATACACCAAGTGACAAGCTATGTAGAGTGGTTCCACACTTCAAACTACAAGTGAGTCAGTCCACTACCTAGAGAGGTCACCCTCTAGGATTTCTTAACCATTACACTCTTATATTCATTCATAAGACTTACAATACATGACCAACCAAAGGACTTACCTATCCAATATAAAGAGTGTCCACCTTATCAAGGATTTACCCACTTTGCATGAGTCTTCAGCCTTTACCATGGTCTTACACACTCAAGCACAAGTCTTCCGCCTTCAAGGACTTTGCCACTCTTCTTGGAGAATATTCCACCAATGACTTACCCACTTGACCAAAGAGTCTTCTACCTTCACCAAGGCTTACCCACTCTTGTTCCAAGTCTTCAGCCTTGATCTTCACCAAGGGCCGCCTTCCCTTATTCTTCTTCACCTCTCTTAGCCAGGAGAGAGAACCTTCATCTTCATTGTTGAAATGAGAGATAGGTAGGTGGTGTAAGTAAGAGCCTCACAAGATATACATGTAGGACTAGCTCTCTTATAGATTTCCTACTCACTCTAGTGAATATAGCAAGTGATTAAGCTTAGAGAGAGAGAGGAGGTTGTAGGAAGTTCTCAACTATATAATATGAACCTTGGAATGAAGCCCAAGGGGTCTTATTTATAGATGGGGATGCCCTTAGCCTTTGGGAACACTTACGAACAAAAACTAACCATTTTGTGGCTTGCAACGGATATATTTCCACTTGTTGCAACTCCACAACAGCTACAAACACTTTTTTGCACTTTTCCGTACAGTGCAATCGGTTGTGTTTCTATAAAGGTAACTCGACCGATCCCACTAAAAGACAAGACTAATTTAGGCCATCGGTTGAGTTTGTCCTGGGGTAACTCAACCGATTCACTTAAATTAGTTTTGGTCAGTAGAGGGATCGGTCAAAGTATGTAAAGTACAAACTCGACGGATCAAAAGTTATTTTCAAGATCCAATCAAGATCGGTCGAGTTTGCAACTCGACCGATGAACAACCTAATGTGAATTTTGGAAAATGGCTTTTGAGTGCTTAAATATTCGATCTAAGTGCTCATAATTGTTTCTAAGCTTAATTACAAGTCATACAATCATTATAAGTGATTTACAACATGATTCTAATAGATTTACATCATATTCCAAAAATGTGCACTTGTATGGACTTTGACTTGTCTTTTTTCCAAGTTGAAATGTGCAAGTTAGGGCATTTGGAGTGTGTCTACACCTAATCTGAAATCACTCAAGTAGAGACATTAGACACAAATAAGTGGAATGGTTTAGTCATCATCAAAACAAGGGTATTTAGACCTTGAGTCAACACTCATATTGTGCTCAAAAAACTTACTAGGTAATTAGACCCATTTGTATAA
This sequence comes from Alisma plantago-aquatica, assembly GCA_963693085.1. Lineage (NCBI taxonomy): Eukaryota > Viridiplantae > Streptophyta > Magnoliopsida > Alismatales > Alismataceae > Alisma > Alisma plantago-aquatica. Next base: position 1,017,901,231 of record OY856411.1, read on the forward strand.
ATCGTATACAAATGATAACACATTATATCTCAATAGTACTCTTATCACCACCCTTTATCACAAAAGGTTCACCTTAGCATTCATATGGCTATGTCATTCATCTTACTTTCAAGGTTAGGAGTACATAACCAGGAAATGAATACTATTATGAATACAACCTATAAGTAGATTGAGCACATGGTCACATGATTAGGGTTAGGGTTTGTACTTAGTCAATTAGGGTTTCATAATGTCATTCAACTCCTAAACCCTAATTATGTCATTTCCCATACGTTTTAGGGGTATTAAGGCTAATAACCATCATTACTAATTAGCTACATATAATTATTTCATCATGTGTAAACCATTACACTACAAAATATTCATGTACATACTCAGGTGTATTAACATTACTCACTTGTACAACCTAGGGTTGCAACTCGCAACGCGTGTAGGCTGACTCTTATTTCAATACATGTAGCAGTTCTGTGACCTGCAACACATGTAAAGGGAGGGGTGTGTCATGGCTCGCGACGCACACCATGCTCACTCACTCACAACATGCACCTTGCTCGCCCGTGACTCGCACCTTGCTCTCCTATGACGCACATACCTTGCTCGCCCACGACACTCACAACTCATCATTTGTCTGTGACGTGTGCAGGTCCACGATCGCGATGTTGCGTTATACTCAGTCCAACATGCAGTAGCTGTGATAGACTGGATTCTCTGGATTAATTCTAAGGACGGAATTTGTTTTAAGGTGTGTAGGATGTTATGGACTGGACTTTTAGATTTTGACCCAGTTGGATAAGTGAGTTCATATATTTGAGAATAAAATTGTTTTGGATTTATATGCATATCAATGAGTTCGGTGTAGTTTGGAAGCCATTTGATGTTAGTCATATCTTTTATGCCCCTTTAAAATATGACCCATTGAAGTATTTGATTGACTCATCAAACAATGATATCTAGGCACCAAAATTAATATAAGGTAGATCGGGTTATAATAAAGTTATGGTTGGAGTTTCGTGAAGTTTGTAGTCCCTTGATCAATTTACAAGAGCCTAGATTTTGGGATACATATATGCATGATTTGCTTGGAGGACTTTCGTTGCATCTTGGTTTAGGACCTAGTTCTCAACTAATGTTTTGCCACGACTGGACTCATGCTAATATGCGTGTTAGTTTCAACTCCTACCTTTAGTAAATCGTGGGTAATGGGGAGAATGACAACCGCAGCTATTCCTCCAATCCACGTTGTGAATGTGGGCATGGACACGATCAAGAGTGGGCATTTTCCTTTCATTCATCACAGTGTCCTCTTATACCCCTTATATGGAGTAAACTAATCGGAAGCGAGGGAGTTCCACCCTCCCCCCAGTCCTCTTTGACGCATCCACATTTCCAGCAAGCTAGACGAGGAAGAGTAGACTTACTCTTCCCAAACCCAGTCGTCCCAGTCATCCCTGTAGTTTGTTGTAGTGGTTCATGTGCACAACCAACCTTTGTTTACCAAAGGAGGACGATGAGATCAGGAAGGGCCTGGAGTCGAGAAGTCTATGGACAGCGATATGATGCAGACGAAGCTCTGGATCAATCATCGTCACCTTGAGAAGATAGCGTGATGGGGTCCCAGAGGTGCAAGCTATACCATCATCGAGAAGTGGATCTGAAGTACAGCAGTACGGCGGTGGCTTCATGGAGGAGACAAAATAGCAGCAGCAGCATGATAGATTGAAGGCGTGTGCATTTCTCATCGGAGACGTTGGCTACAGGCAGAGCCCAGCGGCAGCGCCGGAACCTCACTGGTAGCGAGCCTGAGCAGACCGGAGTCAGACAAGGCAGTGCTGCCGCTGGCCACACGAAGAAGGAAGGAGGAGAACCTGCTGCTACTGGAGGTGTCGAAGTGGAGGAGAGACCTCCGGCCCGTTGTGCGCCGGAGGCTGGGGCTATGCAGCCGAGCTTTGACCCAGCCACGACAGCACGCGATCCAACAGAGAACGATGGTCATAGGTGCTGCACTGAGGCACTAGGCTGACGATGACCTAAGAAGACTTGGAGGTGGTCAATCATCGTCGGGCTAGGGCCTCACGGCGGTAGGCGCTTGCAGCGCGGACGGCCGGATGGGAGTCCGTGTTCGTGAGAAAGAAAGAAGAACAAGAACCGGGTTCAAAATGCAGACCGGCCCCAAAACCAGGAAGACCTAATCCGTAAACTGCCTAGGCCAGTGAAGCAGCCGTGCCACGTGTCAGCGGTCGATTTGCCGAATAAGGTAATATTCCCAGAAATATGCAGTTCTTCATTAAATCGTAGTAATTAGCTCGAGCATCAGAAAAATACATATAATATACCAAAATTCTCAGAAAAATGCATAGAACAAGATGGAAGCATAATATCCTGCTTTTGATGCATTAATAACAGCGATATCATATAAGATGTGAAATGCTCACATGATGGATAATAAATATCAACCGATTCCCTAAAATTATGAGAAAATACCTATAAATCATATTTCATGTTTATAATGCATATGATGTCAGTTATGGTCATGAAGATGTACGAAATCATGTAATTTGCATAATATGTCTAATTAGTGCTTTTAACCCTAAATACAATGCAATTAATGCACACATGCTCAATAAATGGTGAAATTTATAGAGTAATCTCATATCAGTATCTGGAACCTCAGAATTAAATATGAGATCAGGATGATACCCACAATCCATGTTATACAATGATGTTTGCTCTTAATGTGATATAAAACCCTAATCTAGGTTAATGATGTAACCTAGGGATTATTATGTGCACAAAAAGGATTTGGAACCTAATGTTCAGATGATGAACTTGATAATGAGATGTAATCTAGAAAATATCATCAGTGAGATAATCATAAGATGATAAGACAAGTAATAAAGTGCATATCTTTATCAGATAAGCAAACCCTAAAATGGATATAACTAGGGTTAAAGATGATGAGAACCTGATGATCGTATGTGATCTTATCTTTATCAGGGTTGACCATGATATAGATGACATGAGGAATATGTGATTAAGTTATCTCTTTGGAAGGTACGCCATTACCTCTTACTTGGCTTATTATATAATATGCTTGCGTTATATGGTAGTACAAACTTGGCATATGATATTGATTGAAATGATTGTTCTTGTATGATATGTTGCATGATTTTCTATACTTATTTCTATGAACACATGAAACATAAGATATCTGGTCCATTATATGATAGCACTAAATCTCTTTAGTAGAATAGTGCATTGATGAAAGTACTAAATCTCTTTGACAGAATAGTACATGTGAGCACTAAATCTCTTTGGCGGAATAGTGCATTTATGAAGTACTAAATCTCTTTGGCAGAATAGTACATGTGAGCACTAAATCTCTTTGGTAGAATAGTGCATGTGGTTGATCAAGTTTACATATAATGGAAATGTGCCTAAAATATGTGTTCTCTTCTGGTAACAAATATCTTTGTGCAACTATACGCCTTTTCTTATATTTTGTTTAATGCTGCCAAGTATTAGTTTTATCTTATTGCCAAGATATGATGAGAGGTATTTAAAATACACGTAGGCGTACTCAGTACAATATTCTTGAATATTGTGCTGACGTGTACCGCATGTAATCTTTTGTTTAGGTTGTGGTTATGCTCTTGAAGATCTAGTGAGAGCTGTGTGGCGAGCTGATGTAGTTGTCTTAAGATCATGTTGTTTAGTTGTAGTACATGTATATGTTTAGTAGTTTGCTGTTCAATATGTAATACCAAATGTTGTAACAATTCATGTTGTAATTATATGTTGAATGGTGAACATGTGTGTATGGTTTTATTATTGTTCATGTACATGTGCTACTAATTGTTTCCTTCTGACTCCCTTGATTTTCTCTTTCTTAGCCTAGTGTGTGGTGTTTAAATTGGGATTCTCACTGAGGTGAGGGTTTAAATTTGGACGTCACACATCAGATTAAGTTTTAGAAAATCTGGGGATGTCACAGGTGGTATCAGAGCATGAACAATAGTAAAGCTTGACATTTTCTCATTATGCAACTTAAAACTAAAGAACCTTGAACCATAATAATCCTTAGGGTTAGATTAGTCATCTTTTAGAGACTAGATCTGACCTAGCATCTAGGTTAGCACCTAGATGTCTGAGAACTAGGTCTAGACTGATGCTTGTTGAGTAGCAAGTCCTTAGATGTTGTTCTTTCCTTGTAGTGTAGCGGTATGGAACGTTGCACTATTTGGAAATGACGTGCATCAAGGGAAGAGAAACCCTAGACATATTGTGCACATTGTCTAGAGTAGCTACACTAGTCTACCCCTTGTTCTCACCCTTTTCACTAGTTTTCATGACACTGTACTCTCTACTATGTGTGGGACACTCATTTTCAGGATTTGGTTTTTGATTCCAAACGGATCGAACCTCGATAGTTTTCTCTGACGCTTGCTTTATCGGAGAAAAACTATATAATTTATTATTATGTATATGTATTACAAAAATGTGTCCCCACACATGTACGAGTAGTGATCATGCAACCTAAGTGAAAGTGAATGACATCAGTCTAGAAGAGAGATAGTTCTAGATTAGATGTCTAGAGCCTTGTTTGGAATATATGATAGATGGAATAGATGAAATAAGTTTTGATGATATGATGTAGGTCCTATATAGATGACATAAGATAATATATGATGATATATGTTTGTCTTTGAGGACTTAAGTTCAGTTTTGAGGATTCGAGATAAGTTTTGATGATGCAAGTATGAGTTCCTTTATGAGATAAGATATGTTAAGTTAAGACAAGGTTGTGAGTCAGCATGAGCCTCAAACTCTTTTATGAAGGAGGACCTCTAGTGTTAGGACCAGTTTCGGGGTTAACTCCAGAGAGAGTGACACCCATTGGGAGAAGGTTAGAGAACCTAAACTCCACGATATGAGAAATATGAGATGTGATATGATATTTCCTAAACTAGACTACTCCTGAGTGATTGAGATGAGTTGCTTTATGTATGATTCCTATAGTCTTTTTCAACCCTAGATGTCCTTGGGAGGACCAAACCCTAGAGTCAGAGAGAGGCTGGTTACATATGCATATGTGAACATCAATATGAGTACCTACCATCTGGGTGAGGGAGAGAGCCCAAGACCCCAGAGGAGGTAGCTATGTTAGTTTCTATGAAGCCTCATGCTCAGGTTGGTGGTTTCCCATATAGGAATCTAGTGGTGTATATAAGAAAGTTTTGGGTAAGATGTTTCATGGGTGGAAGACATATGAAGGATATTTCATAGCATGTTTTGGTTTGTGCTTATGTGGCTAGAGCTTGTAAGGCTATCTCTAGTGCCAATGAGGTATACCTGAGAACCTTAGACCAAGGAGGGAGGGTAAAGCATGTGCATATGAGATACTCATAGATTTGAGTTAGCTCAGAGAGACTGAGCATGATGCTACCCCATGATATGGGTCAGGAGAACCTCAGTTGGACTAGACAAAGTTTTGATATATGTTAAACAAGCCACTCATATAAGTTTCCTTATCACAACCATGATATAATATATGTAAGGATGTGATCTAATCTTGAGATGTTATACATGAAGGAAATCTAGAGATGGTTTAATACATATCAATGCATAAATGGTTAACCATGCATATGAATAATGATGATAATGTGATACTGTTGGTTAATCTTGTGATGAAATCACTAGTAAATGTTGTAATTTATTTGAACTATGAGATACAATCATATGAATGAAACATGTTACATGAGGTGTTAATCTTAGTGCTTAATAAAGATGAAAATATAGTTTGACAGTTAGTACAACGTGACGGTTATTACACCTTGTTATGATCTAGATGGATAATGTGGGTTAATTATAGTTAACTCCCTCCTAAAAGGCATATGTTAATGATGAACATGTTCTAACAATTAGCTCAATAAAATGTTGATGACATCTAAATAAAATGGGTTAACTTTAGTTAACTCCTTCAGAACATGGTAATATGATGACGGAGCCCTAATTCATGGGCAAAGATAAGGATGCAAATCTAACATATGAGATATGTAATGACATAACCTAAGCTTCTAAACCTTGAGTTCAGCCTTGAGTGGAGTGCTTGTGCACCCAAGATGGTTGTAAAACCCTAATAGTGCTTTTGATACATGGTTCTATGTAACCTTTGTGGATGTGTTACACCTAGAATAATACTACATATGTGGAAGAAGATCCTTAGTTTTTCCTTGGAGTAAGAGGATGGTTTACTTTCGAGGACGAAAGTTCTTTTAAGATGTATGTGATGTGATAGACTAGATTCTCTGGCTTAATTCTGAGGACGGAATTTGTTTTAAGGTGTGTAGGATGTTATGGACTGGAATTTTAGATTTTGACCCAGTTGGATAAGTGAGTTCATATATTTGAGAATAAAATTGTTTTGGATTTATATGCATATCAATGAGTTCGGTGTAGTTTGGAAGCCATTTGATGTTAGTCATATCTTTTATTCCCCTTTAAAATATGACCCATTGAAGTATTTGATTGACTCATCAAACAATGATATCTAGGCACCAAAATTAATATAAGGTAGATCGGGTTATAATAAAGTTATGTTTGGAGTTTCGTGAAGTTTGTAGTCCCTTGATCAATTTATAAGAGCCTGGATTTGGGGATACATATATGCATGATTTGCTTGGAGGACTTTTGTTGCATCTTGGTTTAGGACCTAGTTCTCAGCTAATGTTTTGCCACGACTGGCCTCATGCTAATATGCATGTTAGTTTCAACTCCTGTCTTCAGTAAATCGTGGGTAATGGGGATAATGACAACCGCAGCTATTCCTCCAATCCACGTTGTGAATGTGGGCATGGACACGATCAAGAGTGGGTGTATTCCTTTCATTCATCACAGTGTCCTCTTAGACCCCTTATATGGAGTAAACTAATCAGAAGCGAGGGAGTTCAAACTCCAGTCCTCTTTGACGCATCCACATTTCCAGCAAGCTAGACGAGGAAGAGTAGACTTACTTTTCCCAAACCCAGTCGTCCCAGTCATCCCCGTAGTTTGCTGTAGTGGTTCATGTACACAACCAACCTTTGTTTACCAGAGGAGGACGATGAGATCAGGAAGGGCCTGGAGTCGAGAAGTCTATGGATAGTGAGATGACGCAGACAAAGCTCTGGATCAATCATCGTCACCTTGAGAAGATAGCGTGATGGAGTCCCAGAGGTGCAAGCTATACCATCATCAAGAAGCAGATATGAAGTACTGAAGTACGGCGGTGGCTTCATGGAGGAGACGAAATAGCAGCAGCAGCCAGATAGATTGAAGGTGTGTGCTTTTCTCATCGGAGACGCTGGCTACAGGCAGAGCCCAACGGCAGTGCCAGAACCTCACTGGTGGTGAGCCTGAGTAGACCGGAGTCAGACAAGGCAGTGTTGTCGCAGACCACACGAAGAAGGAAGGAGGAGAACCTACTGCTACTGGAGGCGTCGAAGTGGAGGAGAGACCTCAGCCCGTTGTGCGCCGGAGGCTGGGGCTATGCAGCCGAGCTTTGACCCAGCCACGACAGCACCCGATCCAATAGAGAACGATGGTCATAGGTGTTGCACTGAGGCACTAGGCTGACGATGACCTAAGAAGACTTGAAGGTGGTCAATCATCGTCGGGCTAGGGCCTCGCGGCGGCAGGCGCTTGCAGCGCGGACGGCCGGACGGGAGTCCCTGTTCGTGAGAAAGAAAGAAGAACAGGAACCGGGTTCAAAATACAGACCGGCCCCAAAACGAGGAAGACCTAAGCCGTAAACTGCCTAGGCCAGTGAAGCAGTTGTGCCACGTGTCAGCGGTTGATTGGCCGAATAAGGTAATATTCCCAGAAATATGCAGTTCTTCATTAAATCATAGTAATTAGCTCGAGCATCAGAAAAATACATATAATATACCAAAATTCTCAAAAAAATGCATAGAACAAGATGGAAGCATAATATCCTGCTTTTGATGCATTAATAATAGAGATATCATGTAAGATGTGAAATGCTCACATGATGGATAATAAATATCAAACGATTCCCTAAAATTATGAGAAAATACCTGTAAATCATATTTCATGTTTATAATGCATATGATATCAGTTATGGTCATGATGATGTACGAAATCATGTAATTTGATTAATATGTCTAATTAGCGCTTTTAACCCTAAATACAATGCAATTAATGCACACATGCTCAATAAATGGTGAAATTTACAGAGTAATCTCATATCAGTATCTGGAACCTCAGAATTAAATATGAGATCAGGATGATACCCACAATCCATGTTATATAATGATGTTTGCTCTTAATGTGATATAAAACCCTAATCTAGGTTAATGATGTAACCTAGGGATTATTATGTGCACAAAAAGGATTTGGAACCTAATGTTCAGATGATGAACTTTGATAATGAGATGTAATCTAGAAAATATCATCAGTGAGATAATCATAAGATGATAAGACAAGTAATAAAGTACATATCCTTATGAGATAAGCAAACCCTAAAATGGATATAACTAGGGTTAAAGATGATGAGAACCTGATGATCGTATGTGATCTTATCTTTATCAGGGTTGACCAGGATATAGATGACATGCGGAATATGTGATTAAGTTATCTCTTTGGAAGGTACGCCATTACCTCTTACTTGGCTTATTATATAATATGCTTGCGTTATATGGTAGTACAAACTTGGCATATGATATTGATTGAAATGATTGTTCTTGTATGATATGTTGCATGATTTTCTATACTTATTTCTATGAACACATGAAACATAAGATATATGGTCCATTATATGATAGCACTAAATCTCTTTAGTAGAATAGTGCATTGATGAAAGTACTAAATCTATTTGGAAGAATAGTACATGTGAGCACTAAATCTCTTTGGCGGAATAGTGCATTTATGAATTACTAAATCTCTTTGGCAGAATAGTACATGTGAGCACTAAATCTCTTTGGTAGAATAGTGCATGTGGTTGATCAAGTTTACATATAATGGAAATGTGCCTAAAATATGTGTTCTCTTCTGGTAACAAATATCTTTGTGCAACTATACACCTTTTCTTATATTTTGTTTAATGCTGCCAAGTATTAGTTTTATCTTATTGCCAAGATATGATGAGAGGTATTTAAAGTACACGTAGGCGTACTCAGTACAATATTCTTGAATATTGTGCTGACGTGTACCGCATGTAATCTTTTGTTTAGGTTGTGGTTATGCTCTTGAAGATCTAGTGAGAGCTGTGTGGCGAGCTGATGTAGTTGTCTTAAGATCATGTTGTTTAGTTGTAGTACATGTATATGTTTAGTAGTTTGCTGTTCAATATGTAATACCAAATGTTGTAACAATTCATGTTGTAATTATATGTTGAATGGTGAACATGTGTGTATGGTTTTATTATTGTTCATGTACATGTGCTACTAATTGTTTCCTTCTGACTCCCTTGATTTTCTCTTTCTTAGCCTAGTGTGTGGTGTTTAAATTGGGATTCTCACTGAGGTGAGGGTTTAAATTTGGACGTCACACATCAGATTAAGTTTTAGAAAATCTGGGGATGTCACAGGTGGTATCAGAGCATGAACAATAGTAAAGCTTGGCATTTTCTCATTATGCAACTTAAAACTAAAGAACCTTGAACCTTAATAATCCTTAGGGTTAGATTAGTCATCTTTTAGAGACTAGATCTGACCTAGCATCTAGGTTAGCACCTAGATGTCTGAGAACTAGGTCTAGACTAATGCTTGTTGAGTAGCAAGTCCTTAGATGTCGTTCTTTCCTTGTAGTGTAGCGGTATGGGACGTTGCACTATTTGGAAATGACGTGCATCAAGGGAAGAGAAACCCTAGACATATTGTGCACATTGTCTAGAGTAGCTACACTAGTCTACCCCTTGTTCTCACCCTTTTCACTAGTTTTCATGACACTGTACTCTCTACTATGTGTGGAACACTCATTTTCAGGATTTGGTTTTTGATTCCAAACGGATCGAACCTCGATAGTTTTCTCTGACGCTTGCTTTATCGGAGAAAAACTATATAATATTTTATTATGTATATGTATTACAAAATGTGTCCCCACACATGTACGAGTAGGAGGTGATCATGCAACCTAAGTGAAAGTGAATGACATCAGTCTAGAAGAGAGATAGTTCTAGATTAGATGTCTAGAGCCTTGTTTGGAATATATGATAGATGGAATAGATGAAATAAGTTTTGATGATATGATGTAGGTCCTATATAGATGACATAAGATAATATATGATGATATATTTTTGTCTTTGAGGACTTAAGTTCAGTTTTGAGGATTCGAGATAAGTTTTGATGATGCAAGTATGAGTTCCTTTATGAGATAAGATATGTTAAGTTAAGACAAGGTTGTGAGTCAGCATGAGCCTCAAACTCTTTTATGAAGGAGGACCTCTAGTGTTAGGACCAGTTTCGGGGTTAACTCCAGAGAGAGTGACACCCATTGGGAGAAGGTTAGAGAACCTAAACTCCACGATATGAGAAATATGAGATGTGATATGATATTTCCTAAACTAGACTACTCCTGAGTGATTGAGATGAGTTGCTTTATGTATGATTCCTATAGTCTTGTTCAACCCTAGATGTCCTTGGGAGGACCAAACCCTAGAGTCAGAGAGAGGATGGTTACATATGCATATGTGAACATCAATATGAGTACCTACCATCTGGGTGAGGGAGAGAGCCCAAGACCCCAGAGGAGGTAGCTATGTTAGTTTCTATGAAGCCTCATGCTCGGGTTGGTGGTTTCCAATATAGGAATCTAGTGGTGTATATAAGAAAGTTTTGGGTAAGATGTTTCATGGGTAGAAGACATATGAAGGATATTTCATAGCATGTTTTGGTTTGTGCTTATGTGGCTAGAGCTTGTAAGGCTATCTCTAGTGCCAATGAGGTATACCTGAGAACCTTAGACCAAGGAGGGAGGGTAAAGCATGTGCATATGAGATACTCATAGATTTGAGTTAGCTCAGAGAGACTGAGCATGATGCTACCCCATGATATGGGTCAGGAGAACCTCAGTTGGACTAGATAAAGTTTTGATATATGTTAAACAAGCCACTCATATAAGTTTCCTTATCACAACCATGATATAATATATGTAAGGATGTGATCTAATCTTGAGATGTTATACATGAAGGAAATCTAGAGATGGTTTAATACATATCAATGCATAAATGGTTAACCATGCATATGAATAATGATGATAATGTGATATTGTTGGTTAATCTTGTGACAAAGTGGTTTTTCTGGCTTAATTCTGAGGACGGAATTTCTTTTAAGGTGTGTAGGATGCGATGGAGTGGACTTTTAGAACCCTAAATGTCCAATGACATAAGTGAAATAATATGATTGAGCTATTTTGAGAGTTCCAAGATTTTGACAAAGTAGGTTTGTTGATTGATGTTAATATCATGTTTAAGACCCTTAACATAATGCCTTCTTGAGGAATTTAATTGAATGTTCCAATAGCTGAGTTTTGGCACTAAATTCGTGTACAAAGTACCTTGAGTAGTGAGGATGCTACGGTTAAAGTTTGGTGGCAATTGGAGTATCCGACAGGAAGTTACTAAGGTTTGATTTCGGTGAAATAATGCACATTATTAACGAATTTTCGACCTAAGTTGTTGTTTTAATGAGAGTGTCACGCCCCTTTTGTTTGGAGCCGGATGTGTGGCCCTTTTCTGGCCCTGGATCTTTGATCCTGTGGTCATAGATGATCATAAGCTTGAGCCACGGATAGGCTCAAGTGAAGGATGGAATCGGGCCATTAGATTATAAATCAAGGGTCGTCATTTTGTCTCTAACCTTGCGGTTAGAGCAAGGTGGGGTGAACAGTTGCGGTCACGGTCCTTCCCACGACCACACATCACCATCGTGGTCTAAAGTGAGAACAAGAGTGGGAGGTTTTATTCACCTCGTAGAGACCTACAACCCAACCCCTCATATGCGTTTTTCAGTCAAGAGGGGAGTGGGTTCAGGTGCATCCACTTCGGGGCTTCTCCACTGCCACTTGCAGGTGGGAAGCGGAGGTAGCATATGGTGATAGAGGAGAGCTCAGATGAAATCCATCAGAGATAAGCAGGCGGAAATGAAGCTCGAGATCAGGGGAACTCAACCCATCTTTTCCCGCAGGCCCTTAAGGCAGTTTCGATGGTGGCCGAGGGCACCTTTGCCAGAGAAGAAGACCAAGGTCGGAGGCCATCCGAGGTTGTTCCCGCCGCAATTAGAGGGTGCAGAGGTGTTCATGGAGGTTCTGCAAAGTTTTCAGAAGCTTCAGGTCGACAGGAGAGCGAGCAGAGGCAGGACGCCCCTTTTGTTCTGCCGCAATAGAGCCCATGGCGGCGAGCTTGCGGGTGGCGAGGCTTGGAACCATGGATGAAGACGCGAATAGCCATGGAGGTCATGGAGGGGACCTCAAAGCTGTGGGAGTCACGGCAAGCTTACGAGTAAGACCTGAGGTGGAGGATTGCTCACCGGAGCATCCTGCAGCGGCGGCGCCCGCGTGAAACAGAGTCCCGCTGGGACTCAGGAGCGCGTGAGAAAGAGAGGAGAATCGGCCGGCTCAATGCCAAACCAGTCTAGAACCCAGCCCAGACCAAGTGAACCAGACTGGCTCAATCAAAGAATCGGCCGCAAAAAGCTTAGGAGCTGCGCCAGACCTAGTGGCCACGTGGCGAGCTCCCATTGGCAGATTAAGGTAAGATATTCAGTTAATATGTAGATCTTCTAAAATTCATAGAAAATAGCACAGTGATCAGAAAAATGCGGATAATATACCAAAATTCTCAGAAAAATTAGTAGAAGACAATGAAAGTATAGTATCTGTCTTTTGACGAACTAATATCAGAGTAATCATGTAAGATGTTAAATGGCCTTTATATGCATAATAAATAATAAACAAAGGCCTAAAATGGTGGGAATATGTCAATAAGTCCATAATCATATTTAGAATGCATATGATGTCAGATATGGTCATGTGGATGTACGAAATCATGTAATCTACCTAATATGGCTAATTAGGGCTTATAACCCTAAATAAAATGCAATTAATGCATACATGCTCAATAAATGATGAAATTTACATAATACCCTCATATCAGTAACCGTAAGCTAATGTGGAACTTTGATATCAGTTAGATGCATAGAATTCATGTTACATGAGGATGACCCTAATACATGGATTAAAACCCTAATCTTGGTTAATGGTGTAACCTAGGGTTAATTAATGTGCACAAAAATGATATGGAAGATAATGTTCAGATAATGAATCATAATCTGGAAAAATGACATCAGTATGATAAATCTAAGGCAAGAATGCAAGTAATGATGAGAATATCCCAATGAACTAAGTAAAGCCCTAATGAACACGATTAGGGTTAACATGAGATGTAGATGATGAGAATCTGATAGTAGTGTGTGATCTTGTCTTGATCAGGTTTAACAAAGATATAGTTGACATCAGGAATATGTTGTGAATAGGATGTCTCTTTGGAAGGTACGCCATTACCTCTTACTTGGCTTATTATACAATATGCTTGTGTTATATGAGTAGTAAAATACTTGGCATATGGTATTGATTGAAATGATTGTTCTTGTATGCTATGTTGCTTGATTCTCCATACTTATTGCTATGAACACATGAAACATAAGATATCTGGTCCATTATATGATAGCACTAAATCTCTTTGGTAGAATAGTGCATTGTGATAGTACTAAATCTCTTTGGCAGAATAGTACATGTGAGCACTAAATCTCTTTGGCAGAATAGTGCATTTGTGAAGTACTAAATCTCTTTGGCAGAATAGTACATGTGAGCACTAAATCTCTTTGGTAGAATAGTGCATGTGGTTGATCAAGTTTACATATAATGGAAATGTGCTTAAAATATGTGTTCTCTTTTGTTAATGAATATCCTTGTGCAAGTATATGATTTTCTTATATTCTTCTGTTACTGCCAAGTATATTAGTTTTATCTTATTGCCAAGATATGATGAGAGGTATATAAAAAGACACGTAGGCGTACTCAGTACAATATTCATGAAATATTGTGCTGACGTGTACCGCATGTAATCTTTTGTATAGGTTATGGTTATGCTCTCGAAGATCCAGGATAGTGAGAGTTGTATGGCGAGCTGATGTACAGGTGGACCTGTTGTCTTAAGATCCTGTAGTTTAGATGTAGTACATGTATATGTATAGTTTGTTGTTCAATATGTAATATCAAATGTTGTAACAATTCATGTTGTAATTATATGTTGAATGGTGAACATGTGTGTATGGTTTTATTATTGTTCATGTACATGTGCTACTGAGTGTTTCCTTCTGACTCCTTTGATTTTCTTCTTCTTAGCCTGGTGTGGGGTGTTTAAATTGGGATTCTCGCTGAGGTGAGGGTTTCAATTTGGACGTCACACATCAGATTAAGTTTTAGAAAATCCGGGGACGTCATAGGTGGTATCAGAGCATGAACAATAGCAAAGCCCGACATTTTCTCATTATGCAACACAAAACTAAAGAACCTTGAACTTAATAATATCTTTAGGGTTAGATTAGTCGTCTTTTAGAGACTAGATCTGACCTAGCCTCTAGGTTAGCACCTAGATGTCTGAGAACTAGGTCTAGACTGGTGCTTGTTGAGTAGCAAGTCCTTAGATGTCGTTCTTTCCTTGTAGTGCAGCGGTATGTGACGTTGCACTATTTGGAAATGACGTGCATCAAGGGAAGAGAAACCCTAGACATATTGTGCACGTTGTCTAGAGTAGCTACACTAGTCTACACCATGTTCTCACCCTTTTCACTAGTTTTCATGACACTGGACTCTCTACTATGTGTGGGACACTCGTTTCTGGATTTGGTTTTTGATTCCAATCGGATCGAACCTTGGTAGTTTTCTCTAACGCTTGTTTTATCGGAGAAAAACTATATAATATTTTATTATGTATATGTATTACAAAAATGTGTCCCCACACATGTACGAGCAGGAGGTGTTCATGCAACCTAAGTGAAAGTGATGACATCAGCCTAGAAGAGAGTGTAGTTCTAGATTAGATGTCTAGAGCCTTGTTTGGTGTATGTGATAGATGGAATAGATAGAATAAGTTTGATGATATGATGTAAGTCTTATATAGATGATATAAGATAGTTTGTGATGATCTATGTTTGTCTTTGAGGACTTAAGTTCATCTTAAGGATGCAAGATGAGCTCTGATGATGCAAGAAAATAGGCTTTTATGAGATAAGATAAGCTAGGCTGAGACAAAGTTGTGAGTCAGCATGGGCCTCAATCTCTTTTACGAAGGAGGACCTCTAGTGTTGGGACCAGTTTTGGGGTTAGCTCAAGAGAGAGCGAGACCCACAGGGAGAAGGTCAGAGAACCTAGACTCCACGATATGAGAAATATGAGATATGTGATATGATATGTCCTAAACTAGAATACTCCTGAGTGATTGAGTTGAGTCCCTCTATGTATGATTCATGTAGTTTTCTTGAACCCTAGATGTCCTTGGGAGGACCAAATCCTAGAGACAGAGAGAGGCTGGATATATGTGCATGTGAACATGAATATGAGTGCCTGCCATCTGGGTGAGGGAGAGAGCCCAAGACCCTGGAGGAGGTAGCTATGTTAGTTCTGTGAAGCCTCATGCTCGGGTTGATGGTTTCCCACATAGGAATCTAGTGGTGTATATAAGAAAGTTTTGGGTAAGATGTGTCATGGGTAGAAGACCTATGAATATTATGTCATAGCATGTTTTGGTTTGTGCTTATGTGGCTAGAGCTTGTAAGGCTATCACTTGTGCCAATGAGGTAATCCGAAAACCCTAGACTAAGAGAGGAAAGATAAAGCATGTGCATATGAGACACTCACAGACATGAGTTAGCTCAGAGAGACTGAGCCTGGAACTACCCTCATGAGATGGGCCAGGAGAACCTCAATTGGACTAGATGATGTTTTGATATGTGTTTTATTACACACTCACCAAAGTTTGTTTAGCACAACCATGATAGAATAATTGTAAGGATGCAATCTAATATCAAGATGTGATATATGGCATGATGGAAACTTCGAGATGCTTTAATAAATATGAATGCATAAATAGTTAACCATACACATGAATAATGATGCTAAAGTGATATGGTTGGTTAATATTGTGATGAAATCACTAGTAACTGTTGCAATTTAAGATGAACAATGAAATAAGATCATATGAATGAAATATGTTACACGAAGTGTTAAGCTTAGTGCTTAATAATGATAAAAATATAGTTTGAAAGTTAGCACAACATAATGATGGTGACACCTCAATATGATTCAGATGGATAAAGTGGGTTAACTTTAGTTAACTCCCTCCTAAAAGGCATATGTTAATGTAGAACATGTTCTAACAAATTAGCTCAATAATATGTTTATGACACCTTGATACAATCAGTTAACTTTAGTTAACTCCTTTAGAACATGGTAATATGAAGTTGAATAATAATGCATGGGTAAAGATAAGAATGCAACCCTAGCATATGAGATATGTCATGACATAACCTAATTTTCTAAACCTTAAGTTTGATCTTGAATGAAGTGTTTGTGCACCAAGATGGTTGTAAACCCCCCTAATAGTGCTTTGGATACATGGTTCTAGGTAACCTTTACGGATATGTTACACATAGAATAGTGCCTACATGTGGATGAAGTCATGGTAGTTTTCCTTGGAGTATGAATATGGTTGACTTTCGAGGACGAAAGTTCTTTTAAGATGTATATGATGTGACAAAGTGGTTTTTCTGGCTTAATTCCGAGGACGGAATTTCTTTTAAGGTGTGTAGGATGTGATGGAGTGGACTTTTAGAACCCTAAATGTCCAATGACATAAGTGAAATAATATGATTGAGCTATTTTGAGAGTTCCAAGATTTTGACAAAGTAGGTTTGTTGATTGATGTTAATATCATGTTTAAGACCCTTAACATAATGCCTTCTTGAGGAATTTAATTGAATGGTCCAATAGCTGAGTTTTGGCACCAAATTCGTGTACAAAGTACCTTGAGTAGTGAGGATACTACGGTTAAAGTTTGGTGGCAATTGGAGTATCCGAGAGGAAGTTACTAAGGTTTGATTTCGGTGAAATAATGCACATTATTAACGAATTTTCGACCTAAGTTGTTGTTTTAATGATAGTGTCACGCCCCTTTTGTTTGGAGCCGGATGTGTGGCCCTTTTCTGGCCCTGAATCTTTGATCCTGTGGTCATAGATGATCATAAGCTTGAGCCACGGATAGGCTCAAGTGAAGGATGGAATCGGGCCATTAGATTATAAATCAAGGGTCGCCGTTTTGTCTCTAACCTTGCGGTTAGAGCAAGGTGGGGTGAACAGTTGTGGTCACGGTCCTTCCCACGACCACACATCACCATCGTGGTCTAAAGTGAGAACAAGAGTGGGAGGTTTTATTCACCTCGTAGAGACCTACAACCCAACCCCTCATATGCGTTTTTCAGTCAAGAGGGGAGTGGGTTCAGGTGCATCCACTTCGGGGCTTCTCCACTGCCACTTGCAGGTGGGAAGCGGAGGTAGCATATGGTGATAGAGGAGAGCTCAGATGAAATCCATCAGAGATAAGCAGGCGGAAATGAAGCTCGAGATCAGGGGAACTCAACCCATCTTTTCCCGCAGGCCCTTAAGGCAGTTTTGATGGTGGCCGAGGGCACCTTTGCCAGAGAAGAAGACCAAGGTCGGAGGCCATCCGAGGTTGTTCCCGCCGCAATTAGAGGGTGCAGAGGTGTTCATGGAGGTTCTGCGAAGCTTTCAGAAGCTTCAGGTCGACAGGAGAGCGAGCAGAGGCAGGACGCCCCTTTTGTTCTGCCGCAATAGAGCCCATGGCGGCGAGCTTGCGGGTGGCGAGGCTTGGAACCATGGATGAAGACGCGAATAGCCATGGAGGTCATGGAGGGGACCTCAAAGCTGTGGGAGTCACGGCAAGCTTACGAGTAAGACCTGAGGTGGAGGATTGCTCACCGGAGCATCCTGCAGCGGCGGCGCCCACGTGAAACAGAGTCTCGCTGGGACTCAGGAGCGCGTGAGAAAGAGAGGAGAATCGGCCGGCTCAATGCCAAACCAGTCTAGAACCCAGCCCAGACCAAGTGAACCAGACCGGCTCAATCAAAGAATCGGCCGCAACAAGCTTAGGAGCTGCGCCAGACCTAGTGGCCACGTGGCAAGCTCCCATTGGCAGATTAAGGTAAGATATTCAGTTAATATGCAGATCTTCTAAAATTCATAGAAAATAGCACAGTGATCAGAAAAATGCGGATAATATACCAAAATTCTCAGAAAAATTAGTAGAAGACAATGAAAGTATAGTATCTGTCTTTTGACGAACTAATATCAGAGTAATCATGTAAGATGTTAAATGGCCTTTATATGCATAATAAATAATAAACAAAGGCCTAAAATGGTGGGAATATGTCAATAAGTCCATAATCATATTTAGAATGCATATGATGTCAGATATGGTCATGTGGATGTACGAAATCATGTAATCTACCTAATATGGCTAATTAGGGCTTATAACCCTAAATAAAATGCAATTAATGCATACATGCTCAATAAATGATGAAATTTACATAATACCCTCATATCAGTAACCGTAAGCTAATGTGGAACTTTGATATCAGTTAGATGCATAGAATTCATGTTACATGAGGATGACCCTAATACATGGATTAAAACCCTAATCTTGGTTAATGGTGTAACCTAGGGTTAATTAATGTGCACAAAAATGATATGGAAGATAATGTTCAGATAATGAATCATAATCTGGAAAAATGACATCAGTATGATAAATCTAAGGCAAGAATGCAAGTAATGATGAGAATATCCCAATGAACTAAGTAAAGCCCTAATGAACACGATTAGGGTTAACATGAGATGTAGATGATGAGAATATGATAGTAGTGTGTGATCTTGTCTTGATCAGGTTTAACAAAGATATAGTTGACATCAGGAATATGTTGTGAATAGGATGTCTCTTTGGAAGGTACGCCATTACCTCTTACTTGGCTTATTATACAATATGCTTGTGTTATATGAGTAGTAAAATACTTGGCATATGGTATTGATTGAAATGATTGTTCTTGTATGCTATGTTGCTTGATTCTCCATACTTATTGCTATGAACACATGAAACATAAGATATCTGGTCCATTATATGATAGCACTAAATCTCTTTGGTAGAATAGTGCATTGTGATAGTACTAAATCTCTTTGGCAGAATAGTACATGTGAGCACTAAATCTCTTTGGCAGAATAGTGCATTTGTGAAGTACTAAATCTCTTTGGCAGAATAGTACATGTGAGCACTAAATCTCTTTGGTAGAATAGTGCATGTGGTTGATCAAGTTTACATATAATGGAAATGTGCTTAAAATATGTGTTCTCTTTTGTTAATGAATATCCTTGTGCAAGTATATGATTTTCTTATATTCTTCTGTTACTGCCAAGTATATTAGTTTTATCTTATTGCCAAGATATGATGAGAGGTATATAAAAAGACACGTAGGCGTACTCAGTACAATATTCATGAAATATTGTGCTGACGTGTACCGCATGTAATCTTTTGTATAGGTTATGGTTATGCTCTCGAAGATCCAGGATAGTGAGAGTTGTATGGCGAGCTGATGTACAGGTGGACCTGTTGTCTTAAGATCCTGTAGTTTAGATGTAGTACATGTATATGTATAGTTTGTTGTTCAATATGTAATATCAAATGTTGTAACAATTCATGTTGTAATTATATGTTGAATGGTGAACATGTGTGTATGGTTTTATTATTGTTCATGTACATGTGCTACTGAGTGTTTCCTTCTGACTCCTTTGATTTTCTTCTTCTTAGCCTGGTGTGGGGTGTTTAAATTGGGATTCTCGCTGAGGTGAGGGTTTCAATTTGGACGTCACACATCAGATTAAGTTTTAGAAAATCCGGGGACGTCATAAATCTTGTGATGAAATCACTAGTAAATGTTGTAATTTATTTGAACTATGAGATACAATCATATGAATGAAACATGTTACATGAGGTGTTAATCTTAGTGCTTAATAAAGATGAAAATATAGTTTGATAGTTAGTACAATGTGACGGTTATTACACCTTGTTATGATCTAGATGGATAATGTGGGTTAATTATAGTTAACTCCCTCCTAAAAGGCATATGTTAATGATGAACATGTTCTAACAATTAGCTCAATAAAATGTTGATGACATCTAAATAAAATGGGTTAACTTTAGTTAACTCCTTCAGAACATGGTAATATGATGACGGAGCCCTAATTCATGGGCAAAGATAAGGATACAAATCTAACATATGAGATATGTAATGACATAACCTAAGATTCTAAACCTTGAGTTCAGCCTTGAGTGGAGTGCTTGTGCACCCAAGATGGTTGTAAAACCCTAATAGTGCTTTGGATACATGGTTCTATGTAACCTTTGTGGATGTGTTACACCTAGAATAATACTACATATGTGGAAGAAGATCCTTAGTTTTTCCTTGGAGTAAGAGGATGGTTTACTTTCGAGGACGAAAGTTCTTTTAAGATGTATATGATGTGATAGACTGGATTCTCTGGCTTAATTCTGAGGACGGAATTTGTTTTAAGGTGTGTAGGATGTTATGGACTGGAATTTTAGATTTTGACCCAGTTGGATAAGTGAGTTCATATATTTGAGAATAAAATTGTTTTGGATTTATATGCATATCAATGAGTTCGGTGTAGTTTGGAAGCCATTTAATGTTAGTCATATCTTTTATGCCCCTTTAAAATATGACCCATTGAAGTATTTGATTGACTCATCAAACAATGATATCTAGGCACCAAAATTAATATAAGGTAGATCGGGTTATAATAAAGTTGTGGTTGGAGTTTTGTGAAGTTTGTAGTCCCTTGATCAATTTATAAGAGCCTGGATTTGGGGATACATATATGCATGATTTTCTTGGAGGACTTTTGTTGCATCTTGGTTTAGGACCTAGTTCTCAGCTAATGTTTTGCCACGACTGGCCTCATGCTAATATGCGTGTTAGTTTCAACTCCAGTCTTCAGTAAATCGTGGGTAATGGGGATAATGACAACCGCAGCTATTCCTCCAATCCACGTTGTGAATGTGGGCATGGACACGATCAGGAGTGGGCGTTTTCCTTTCATTCATCACAGTGTCCTCTTAGACCCCTTATATGGAGTAAACTAATTGGAAGCGAGGGAGTTCCACCCCCCCAGTCCTCTTTGACGCATCCACATTTCCAGCAAGCTAGATGAGGAAGAGTAGACTTACTTTTCCCAAACCCAGTCGTCCCAGTCATCCCCGTAGTTTGTTGTAGTGGTTCATGTGCACAACCAACATTTGTTTACCAGAGGAGGACGATGAGATCAGGAAGGGCCTAGAGTCGAGAAGTCTATGGATAGTGAGATGACGCAGATGAAGCTCTGGATCAATCATCGTCACCTTGAGAAGATAGCGTGATGGAGTCCCAGAGGTGCAAGCTATACCATCATCAAGAAGCAGATATGAAGTACCAAAGTACGGCGGTGGCTTCATGGAGGAGACGAAATAGCAGCAGCAGCCTGATAGATTGAAGGTGTGTGCTTTTCTCATCGGAGACGCTGGCTACAGGCAGAGCCCAGCGGCAGTGCCAGAACCTCACTGGTGGTGAGCCTGAGCAGACCGGAGTCAGACAAGGCAGTGTTGTCGCTGACCACACAAAGAAGGAAGGAGGAGAACCTGCTGCTACTGGAGGCATCGAAGTGGAGGAGAGACCTCCGGCCCGTTGTGCGCCGGAGGCTGGGGCTATGCAGCCGAGCTTTGACCCAGCCACGACAACACCCGATCCAACAGAGAAAGGTGGTCGAAGGTGCTGCACTGAGGCACTAGGCTGACAATGACCTAAGAAGACTTGGAGGTGGTCAATCATCGTCGGGCTAGGGCCTCGCGGCGGCAGGCGCTTGCAGCGCGGACGGCCAGACGAGAGTCCCTGTTCGTGAGAAAGAAAGAAGAACAGGAACCGGGTTCAAAATACAGACCGGCCCCAAAACCAGGAAGACCTAAGCCGTAAACTGCTTAGGCCAGTGAAGCAGTCGTGCCACGTGTCAGCGGTTGATTGGCCGAATAAGGTAATATTCCCAGAAATATGCAGTTCTTCATTAAATCATAGTAATTAGCTCGAGCATCAGAAAAATACATATAATATACCAAAATTCTCAAAAAAATGCATAGAACAAGATGGAAGCATAATATCCTACTTTTGATGCGTTAATAACAGAGATATCATGTAAGATGTGAAATGCCCACATGATGGATAATAAATATCAAATGATTCCCTAAAATTATGAGAAAATACCTGTAAATCATATTTCATGTTTATAATGCATATGATATCAGTTATGGTCATGATGATGTACGAAATCATGTAATTTGCTTAATATGTCTAATTAGCGCTTTTAACCCTAAATACAATGCAATTAATGCACACATGCTCAATAAATGGTGAAATTTACAGAGTAATCTCATATCAGTATCTGGAACCTTAGAATTAAATATGAGATCAGGATGATACCCACAATCCATGTTATACAATGATGTTTGCTCTTAATGTGATATAAAACCCTAATCTAGGTCAATGATGTAACCTAGGGATTATTATGTGCACAAAAAGGATTTGGAACCTAATGTTCAGATGATGAACTTTGATAATGATATGTAATCTAGAAAATATCATCAGTGAGATAATCATAAGATGATAAGACAAGTAATAAAGTACATATCCTTATGAGATAAGCAAACCCTAAAATGGATATAACTAGGGTTAAAGATGATGAGAACCTGATGATCGTATGTGATCTTATCTTTATCAGGGTTGACCAGGATATAGATGACATGAGGAATATGTGATTAAGTTATCTCTTTGGAAGGTACGCCATTACCTCTTACTTGGCTTATTATATAATATGCTTGCGTTATATGGTAGTACAAACTTGGCATATGATATTGATTGAAATGATTGTTCTTGTATGATATGTTGCATGATTTTCTATACTTATTTCTATGAACACATGAAACATAAGATATCTGGTCCATTATATGATAGCACTAAATCTCTTTAGTAGAATAGTGCATTGATGAAAGTACTAAATCTCTTTGGCAGAATAGTACATGTGAGCACTAAATCTCTTTGGCGGAATAGTGCATTTATGAAGTACTAAATCTCTTTGGCAGAATAGTACATGTGAGCACTAAATCTCTTTGGTAGAATAGTGCATGTGGTTGATCAAGTTTACATATAATGTAAATGTGCCTAAAATATGTGTTCTCTTCTGGTAACAAATATCTTTGTGCAACTATACGCCTTTTCTTATATTTTGTTTAATGCTGCCAAGTATTAGTTTTATCTTATTGCCAAGATATTATGAGAGGTATTTAAAATACACGTAGGCGTACTCAGTACAATATTCTTGAATATTGTGCTGACGTGTACCGCATGTAATCTTTTGTTTAGGTTGTGGTTATGCTCTTGAAGATCCAGGATAGTGAGAGTTGTGTGGCGAGCTGATGTAGTTGTCTTAAGATCATGTTGTTTAGTTGTAGTACATGTATATGTTTAGTAGTTTGTTGTTCAATATGTAATACCAAACGTTGTAACAATTCATGTTGTAATTATATGTTGAATGGTGAACATGTGTGTATGGTTTTATTATTGTTCATGTACATGTGCTACTAATTGTTTCCTTCTGACTCCCTTGATTTTCTCTTTCTTAGCCTAGTGTGTGGTGTTTAAATTGGGATTCTCACTGAGGTGAGGGTTTAAATTTGGACGTCACACATCAGATTAAGTTTTAGAAAATTTGGGGATGTCACAGGTGGTATCAGAGCATGAACAATAGTAAAGCTTGACATTTTCTCATTATGCAACTTAAAACTAAAGAACCTTGAACCTTAATAATCCTTAGGGTTAGATTAGTCATCTTTTAGAGACTAGATCTGACCTAGCATCTAGGTTAGCACCTAGATGTCTGAGAACTAGGTCTAGACTGATGCTTGTTGAGTAGCAAGTCCTTAGATGTCGTTCTTTCCTTGTAGTGTAGCGGTATGGAACATTGCACTATTTGGAAATGGCGTGCATCAAGGGAAGAGAAACCCTAGACATATTGTGCACATTGTCTAGAGTAGCTACACTAGTCTACCCCTTGTTCTCACCCTTTTCACTAGTTTTCATGACACTGTACTCTCTACTATGTGTGGGACACTCATTTTCAGGATTTGGTTTTTGATTCCAAACGGATCGAACCTCGATAGTTTTCTCTGACGCTTGCTTTATCGGAGAAAAACTATATAATATTTTATTATGTATATGTATTACAAAATGTGTCCCCACACATGTACGAGTAGGAGGTGATCATGCAACCTAAGTGAAAGTGAATGACATCAGTCTAGAAGAGAGATAGTTCTAGATTAGATGTCTAGAGCCTTGTTTGGAATATATGATAGATGGAATAGATGAAATAAGTTTTGATGATATGATGTAGGTCCTATATAGATGACATAAGATAATATATGATGATATATGTTTGTCTTTGAGGACTTAAGTTCAGTTTTGAGGATTCGAGATAAGTTTTGATGATGCAAGTATGAGTTCCTTTATGAGATAAGATATGTTAAGTTAAGACAAGGTTGTGAGTCAGCATGAGCCTCAAACTCTTTTATGAAGGAGGACCTCTAGTGTTAGGACCAGTTTCGGGGTTAACTCCAGAGAGAGTGACACCCATTGGGAGAAGGTTAGAGAACCTAAACTCCACGATATGAGAAATATGAGATGTGATATGATATTTCCTAAACTAGACTACTCCTGAGTGATTGAGATGAGTTGCTTTATGTATGATTCCTATAGTCTTGTTCAACCCTAGATGTCCTTGGGAGGACCAAACCCTAGAGTCAGAGAGAGGATGGTTACATATGCATATGTGAACATCAATATGAGTACCTACCATCTGGGTGAGGGAGAGAGCCCAAGACCCCAGAGGAGGTAGCTATGTTAGTTTCTATGAAGCCTCATGCTCGGGTTGGTGGTTTCCAATATAGGAATCTAGTGGTGTATATAAGAAAGTTTTGGGTAAGATGTTTCATGGGTAGAAGACATATGAAGGATATTTCATAGCATGTTTTGGTATGTGCTTATGTGGCTAGAGCTTGTAAGGCTATCTCTAGTGCCAATGAGGTATACCTGAGAACCTTAGACCAAGGAGGGAGGGTAAAGCATGTGCATATGAGATACTCATAGATTTGAGTTAGCTCAGAGAGACTGAGCATGATGCTACCCCATGATATGGGTCAGGAGAACCTCAGTTGGACTAGATAAAGTTTTGATATATGTTAAACAAGCCACTCATATAAGTTTCCTTATCACAACCATGATATAATATATGTAAGGATGTGATCTAATCTTGAGATGTTATACATGAAGGAAATCTAGAGATGGTTTAATACATATCAATGCATAAATGGTTAACCATGCATATGAATAATGATGATAATGTGATATTGTTGGTTAATCTTGTGATGAAATCACTAGTAAATGTTGTAATTTATTTGAACTATGAGATACAATCATATGAATGAAACATGTTACATGAGGTGTTAATCTTAGTGCTTAATAAAGATGAAAATATAGTTTGACAGTTACTACAACGTGACGGTTATTACACCTTGTTATGATCTAGATGGATAATGTGGGTTAATTATAGTTAACTCCCTCCTAAAAGGCATATGTTAATGATGAACATGTTCTAACAATTAGCTCAATAAAATGTTGATGACATCTAAATAAAATGGGTTAACTTTAGTTAACTCCTTCAGAACATGGTAATATGATGACGGATCCCTAATTCATGGGCAAAGATAAGGATACAAATCTAACATATGAGATATGTAATGACATAACCTAAGATTCTAAACCTTGAGTTCAGCCTTGAGTGGAGTGCTTGTGCACCCAAGATGGTTGTAAAACCCTAATAGTGCTTTGGATACATGGTTCTATGTAACCTTTGTGGATGTGTTACACCTAGAATAATACTACATATGTGGAAGAAGATCCTTAGTTTTTCCCTGGAGTAAGAGGATGGTTTACTTTCGAGGATGAAAGTTCTTTTAAGATGTATATGATGTGATAGACTGGATTCTCTGGCTTAATTCTGAGGACGGAATTTGTTTTAAGGTGTGTAGGATGTTATGGACTGGAATTTTAGATTTTGACCCAGTTGGATAAGTGAGTTCATATATTTGAGAATAAAATTGTTTTGGATTTATATGCATATCAATGAGTTCGGTGTAGTTTGGAAGCCATTTGATGTTAGTCATATCTTTTATGCCCCTTTAAAATATGACCCATTGAAGTATTTGATTGACTCATCAAACAATGATATCTAGGCACTAAAATTAATATAAGGTAGATCGGGTTATAATAAAGTTGTGGTTGGAGTTTCGTGAAGTTTGTAGTCCCTTGATCAATTTATAAGAGTTTGGATTTGGGGATACATATATGCATGATTTGCTTGGAGGACTTTTGTTGCATCTTGGTTTAGGACCTAGTTCTCAGCTAATGTTTTGCCACGACTGGCCTCATGATAATATGCATGTTAGTTTCAACTCCAGTCTTCAGTAAATCGTGGGTAATGGGGAGAATGACAACCGCAGCTATTCCTCCAATCCACGTTGTGAATGTGGGCATGGACACGATCAGGAGTGGGCATTTTCCTTTCATTCATCACAGTGTCCTCTTAGACCCCTTATATGGAGTAAACTAATTGGAAGCGAGGGAGTTCCACCCCCCCAGTCCTCTTTGACGCATCCACATTTCCAGCAAGCTAGATGAGGAAGAGTAGACTTACTTTTCCCAAACCCAGTCGTCCCAGTCATCCCCGTAGTTTGCTGTAGTGGTTCATGTGCACAACCAACATTTGTTTACCAGAGGAGGACGATGAGATCAGGAAGGGCCTGGAGTCGAGAAGTCTATGGATAGTGAGATGATGCAGATGAAGCTCTGGATCAATCATCGTCACCTTGAGAAGATAGTGTGATGGAGTCCCAGAGGTGCAAGCTATACCATCATCAAGAAGCAGATATGAAGTACCGAAGTACGGCGGTGGCTTCATGGAGGAGACGAAATAGCAGCAGCAGCCTGATAGATTGAAGGTGTGTGCTTTTCTCATCGGAGACGCTGGCTACAGGCAGAGCCCAGCGGCAGTGCCAGAACCTCACTGGTGGTGAGCCTGAGCAGACCGGAGTCAGACAAGGCAGTGTTGTCGCTGACCACACGAAGAAGGAAGGAGGAGAACCTGCTGCTACTGGAGGCATCGAAGTGGAGGAGAGACCTCCGGCCCGTTGTGCGCCGGAGGCTGGGGCTATGCAGCCGAGCTTTGACCCAGCCACGACAACACCCGATCCAACAGAGAACGATGGTCATAGGTGCTGCACTGAGGCACTAGGCTGACGATGACCTAAGAAGACTTGGAGGTGGTCAATCATCGTCGGGCTAGGGCCTCGCGGCGGCAGGCGCTTGCAGCGCGGACGGCCGGACGGGAGTCCCTGTTCGTGAGAAAGAAAGAAGAACAGGAACCGGGTTCAAAATACAGACCGGCCCCACTACCAGGAAGACCTAAGCCGTAAACTGCCTAGGCCAGTGAAGCAGTCGTGCCACGTGTCAGCGGTCGATTGGCCGAATAAGGTAATATTCCCATAAATATGCAGTTCTTCATTAAATCATAGTAATTAGCTCGAGCATCAGAAAAATACATATAATATACCAAAATTCTCAAAAAAATGCATAGAACAAGATGGAAGCATAATATCCTGCTTTTGATGCGTTAATAACAGAGATATCATGTAAGATATGAAATGCTCACATGATGGATAATAAATATCAAACGATTCCCTAAAATTATGAGAAAATACATGTAAATCATATTTCATGTTTATAATGCATATGATATCAGTTATGGTCATGATGATGTACGAAATCATGTAATTTTCTTAATATGTCTAATTAGCGCTTTTAACCCTAAATACAATGCAATTAATGCACACATGCTCAATAAATGGTGAAATTTATAGAGTAATCTCATATCAGTATCTGGAACCTCAGAATTAAATATGAGATCAGGATGATACCCACAATCCATGTTATACAATGATGTTTGCTCTTAATGTGATATAAAACCCTAATCTAGGTTAATGATGTAACCTAGGGATTATTATGTGCACAAAAAGGATTTGGAACCTAATGTTCAGATGATGAACTTTGATAATGATATGTAATCTAGAAAATATCATCAGTGAGATAATCATAAGATGATAAGACAAGTAATAAATTACATATCCTTATGAGATAAGCAAACCCTAAAATGGATATAACTAGGGTTAAAGATGATGAGAACCTGATGATCGTATGTGATCTTATCTTTATCAGGGTTGACCAGGATATAGATGACATGAGGAATATGTGATTAAGTTATCTCTTTGGAAGGTACGCCATTACCTCTTACTTGGCTTATTATATAATATGCTTGCGTTATATGGTAGTACAAACTTGGCATATGATATTGATTGAAATGATTGTTCTTGTATGATATGTTGCATGATTTTCTATACTTATTTCTATGAACACATGAAACATAAGATATCTGGTCCATTATATGATAGCACTAAATCTCTTTAGTAGAATAGTGCATTGATGAAAGTACTAAATCTCTTTGGCAGAATAGTACATGTGAGCACTAAATCTCTTTGGCGGAATAGTGCATTTATGAAGTACTAAATCTCTTTGGCAGAATAGTACATGTGAGCACTAAATCTCTTTGGTAGAATAGTGCATGTGGTTGATCAAGTTTACATATAATGGAAATGTGCATAAAATATGTGTTCTCTTCTGGTAACAAATATCTTTGTGCAACTATACGCCTTTTCTTATATTTTGTTTAATGCTGCCAAGTATTAGTTTTATCTTATTGCCAAGATATGATGAGAGGTATTTAAAATACACGTAGGCGTACTCAGTACAATATTCTTGAATATTGTGCTGACGTGTACCGCATGTAATCTTTTGTTTAGGTTTTGGTTATGCTCTTGAAGATCCAGGATAGTGAGAGTTGTGTGGCGAGCTGATGTAGTTGTCTTAAGATCATGTTGTTTAGTTGTAGTACATGTATATATGTTTAGTAGTTTGTTGTTCAATATGTAATACCAAACGTTGTAACAATTCATGTTGTAATTATATGTTGAATGGTGAACATGTGTGTATGGTTTTATTATTGTTCATGTACATGTGCTACTAATTGTTTCCTTCTGACTCCCTTGATTTTCTCTTTCTTAGCCTAGTGTGTGGTGTTTAAATTGGGATTCTCACTGAGGTGAGGGTTTAAATTTGGACGTCACACATCAGATTAAGTTTTAGAAAATCTGGGGATGTCACAGGTGGTATCAGAGCATGAACAATAGTAAAGCTTGACATTTTCTCATTATGCAACTTAAAACTAAAGAACCTTGAACCTTAATAATCCTTAGGGTTAGATTAGTCATCTTTTAGAGACTAGATCTGACCTAGCATCTAGGTTAGCACCTAGATGTCTGAGAACTAGGTCTAGACTGATGCTTGTTGAGTAGCAAGTCCTTAGATGTTGTTCTTTCCTTGTAGTGTAGCGGTATGGGACGTTGCACTATTTGGAAATGACGTGCATCAAGGGAAGAGAAACCCTAGACATATTGTGCACATTGTCTAGAGTAGCTACACTAGTCTACCCCTTGTTCTCACCTTTTTCACTAGTTTTCAAGACACTGTACTCTCTACTATGTGTGGGACACTCATTTTCAGGATTTGGTTTTTGATTCCAAACGGATCGAACCTCGATAGTTTTCTCTGACGCTTGCTTTATCGAAGAAAAACTATATAATATTTTATTATGTATATGTATTACAAAAATGTGTCCCCACACATGTACGAGTAGGAGGTGATCATGCAACCTAAGTGAAAGTGAATGACATTAGTCTAGAAGAGAGATAGTTCTAGATTAGATGTCTAGAGCCTTGTTTGGAATATATGATAGATGGAATAGATGAAATAAGTTTTGATGATATGATGTAGGTCCTATATAGATGACATAAGATAATATATGATGATATATGTTTGTCTTTGAGGACTTAAGTTCAGTTTTGAGGATTCGAGATAAGTTTTGATGATGCAAGTATGAGTTCCTTTATGAGATAAGATATGTTAAGTTAAGACAAGGTTGTGAGTCAGCATGAGCCTCAAACTCTTTTATGAAGGAGGACCTCTAGTGTTAGGACCAGTTTCGGGGTTAACTCCAGAGAGAGTGAGACCCATTGGGAGAAGGTTAGAGAACCTAAACTCCACGATATGAGAAATATGAGATGTGATATGATATTTCCTAAACTAGACTACTCCTGAGTGATTGAGATGAGTTGCTTTATGTATGATTCCTATAGTCTTGTTCAACCCTAGATGTCCTTGGGAGGACCAAACCCTAGAGTCAGAGAGAGGTTGGTTACATATGCATATGTGAACATCAATATGAGTACCTACCATCTGGGTGAGGGAGAGAGCCCAAGACCCCAGAGGAGGTAGCTATGTTAGTTTCTATGAAGCATCATGCTCGGGTTGGTGGTTTCCCATATAGGAATCTAGTGGTGTATATAAGAAAGTTTTGGGTAAGATGTTTCATGGGTAGAAGACATATGAAGGATATTTCATAGCATGTTTTGGTTTGTGCTTATGTGGCTAGAGCTTGTAAGGCTATCTCTAGTGCCAATGAGGTATACCTGAGAACCTTAGACCAAGAAGGGAGGGTAAAGTATGTGCATATGAGATACTCATAGATTTGAGTTAGCTCAGAGAGACTGAGCATGATGCTACCCCATGATATGGGTCAGGAGAACCTCAGTTCGACGAGATAAAGTTTTGATATATGTTAAATAAGCCACTCATATAAGTTTCCTTATCACAACCATGATATAATATATGTAAGGATGTGATCTAATCTTGAGATGTTATACATGAAGGAAATCTAGAGATGGTTTAATACATATCAATGCATAAATGGTTAACCATGCATATGAATAATGATGATAATGTGATACGGTTGGTTAATCTTGTGATGAAATCACTATTAAATGTTGTAATTTATTTGAACTATGAGATACAATCATATGAATGAAACATGTTACATGAGGTGTTAATCTTAGTGCTTAATAAAGATGAAAATATAGTTTGACAGTTAGTACAACGTGACGGTTATTACACCTTGTTATGATCTAGATGGATAATGTGGGTTAATTATAGTTAACTCCCTCCTAAAAGGCATATGTTAATGATGAACATGTTCTAACAATTAGCTCAATAAAATGTTGATGACATCTAAATAAAATGGGTTAACTTTAGTTAACTCCTTCAGAACATGGTAATATGATGACGGATCCCTAATTCATGGGCAAAGATAAGGATGCCAATCTAACATATGAGATATGTAATGACATAACCTAAGCTTCTAAACCTTGAGTTCAGCCTTGAGTGGAGTGCTTGTGCACCCAAGAAGGTTGTAAAACCCTAATAGTGCTTTGGATACATGGTTCTATGTAACCTTTGTGGATGTGTTACACCTAGAATAATACTACATATGTGGAAGAAGATCCTTAGTTTTTCCTTGGAGTAAGAGGATGGTTTACTTTCGAGGACGAAAGTTCTTTTAAGATGTATATGATGTGATAGACTGGATTCTCTGGCTTAATTCTGATGACGGAATTTGTTTTAAGGTGTGTAGGATGTTATGGACTGGAATTTTAGATTTTGACCCAGTTGGATAAGTGAGTTCATATATTTGAGAATAAAATTGTTTTGGATTTATATGCATATCAATGAGTTCGGTGTAGTTTGGAAGCCATTTGATGTTAGTCATACCTTTTATGCCCCTTTAAAATATGACCCATTGAAGTATTTGATTGACTCATCAAACAATGATATCTAGGCACCAAAATTAATATAAGGTAGATCGGGTTATAATAAAGTTGTGGTTGGAGTTTCGTGAAGTTTGTAGTCCCTTGATCAATTTATAAGAGCCTGGATTTGGGGATACATATATGCATGATTTGCTTGGAGGACTTTTGTTGCATCTTGGTTTAGGACCTAGTTCTCAGCTAATGTTTTGCCACGACTGGCCTCATGCTAATATGCATGTTAGTTTCAACTCCTGTCTTCAATAAATTGTGGGTAATGGGGAGAATGACAACCGCAGCTATTCCTCCAATCCACGTTGTGAATGTGGGCATGG
Organism: Alisma plantago-aquatica; assembly: GCA_963693085.1. NCBI lineage: Eukaryota > Viridiplantae > Streptophyta > Magnoliopsida > Alismatales > Alismataceae > Alisma > Alisma plantago-aquatica. The sequence goes on from OY856411.1 coordinate 1,017,933,643, forward strand.
ACACGATCAGGAGTGGGCATTTTCCTTTCATTCATCACAGTGTCCTCTTAGACCCCTTATATGGAGTAAACTAATCGGAAGCGAGGGAGTTCCACCCCCCCCCTGTCCTCTTTGACGCATCCACATTTCCAGCAACTAGACGAGGAAGAGTAGACTTACTTTTCCCAAACCCAGTCGTCCCAGTCATCCCCGTAGTTTGTTGTAGTGGTTCATGTGCACAACCAACCTTTGTTTACCAGAGGAGGACGATGAGATCAGGAAGGGCCTGGAGTCGAGAAGTCTATGGATAGTGAGATGACACAGACGAAGCTCTGGATCAATCATCGTCACCTTGAGAAGATAGCGTGATGGAGTCCCAGAGGTGCAAGCTATACCATCATCAAGAAGCAGATATGAAGTACCGAAGTACGGCGGTGGCTTCATGGAGGAGACGAAATAGCAGCAGCAGCCTGATAGATTGAAGGTGTGTGCTTTTCTCATCAGAGACGCTGGCTACAGGCAGAGCCCAGCGGCAGCGCCAGAACCTCACTGGTGGTGAGCCTGAGCAGACCGGAGTCAGACAAGGCAGTGTTGTCGCTGACCACACAAAGAAGGAAGGAGGAGAACCTGCTGCTACTGGAGGCGTCGAAGTGGAGGAGAGACCTCCGGCCCGTTGTGCGCCGGAGGCTGGGGCTATGCAGCCCAGCTTTGACCCAGCCACGACAACACCCGATCCAACAGAGAACGATGGTCATAGGTGCTGCACTGAGGCACTAGGCTGACGATGACCAAAGAAGACTTGGAGGTGGTCAATCATCGTTGGGCTAGGGCCTCGCGGCGGCAGGCGCTTGCAGCACGGACGGCCGGACGGGAGTCCCTGTTCGTGAGAAAGAAAGAAGAACAGGAACCGGGTTCAAAATATAGACCGGCCCCAAAACCAGGAAGACCTAAGCCGTAAACTACCTAGGCCAGTGAAGCAGTCGTGCCATGTGTCAGCGGTCGATTGGCCGAATAAGGTAATATTCCCAGAAATATGCAGTTCTTCATTAAATCATAGTAATTAGCTCGAGCATCAGAAAAATACATATAATATACCAAAATTCTCAAAAAAATGCATAGAACAAGATGGAAGCATAATATCCTGCTTTTGATGCGTTAATAACAGAGATATCATGTAAGATGTGAAATGCTCACATGATGGATAATAAATATCAAACGATTCCCTAAAATTATGAGAAAATACCTATAAATCATATTTCATGTTTATAATGCATATGATATCAGTTATGGTCATGATGATGTACGAAATCATGTAATTTGCTTAATATGTCTAATTAGCGCTTTTAACCCTAAATACAATGCAATTAATGCACACATGCTCAATAAATGGTGAAATTTACAGAGTAATCTCATATCAGTATCTGGAACGTCAGAATTAAATATGAGATCAGGATGATACCCACAATCCATGTTATACAATGATGTTTGTTCTTAATGTGATATAAAACCCTAATCTAGGTTAATGATGTAACCTAGGGATTATTATGTGCACAAAAAGGATTTGGAACCTAATGTTCAGATGATGAACTTTGATAATGAGATGTAATCTAGAAAATATCATCAGTGAGATAATCATAAGATGATAAGACAAGTAATAAAGTACATATCCTTATGAGATAAGCAAACCCTAAAATGGATATAACTAGGGTTAAAGATGATGAGAACCTGATGATCGTATGTGATCTTATCTTTATCAGGGTTGACCAGGATATAGATGACATGAGGAATATGTGATTAAGTTATCTCTTTGGAAGGTACGCCATTACCTCTTACTTGGCTTATTATATAATATGCTTGCGTTATATGGTAGTACAAACTTGGCATATGATATTGATTGAAATGATTGTTCTTGTATGATATGTTGCATGATTTTCTATACTTATTTCTATGAACACATGAAACATAAGATATCTGGTCCATTATATGATAGCACTAAATCTCTTTAGTAGAATAGTGCATTGATGAAAGTACTAAATCTCTTTGGCAGAATAGTACATGTGAGTACTAAATCTCTTTGGCTGAATAGTGCATTTATGAAGTACTAAATCTCTTTGGCAGAATAGTACATGTGAGCACTAAATATCTTTGGTAGAATAGTTCATGTGGTTGATCAAGTTTACATATAATGGAAATGTGCCTAAAATATGTGTTCTCTTCTGGTAACAAATATCTTTGTGCAACTATACGCCTTTTCTTATATTTTGTTTAATGCTGCCAAGTATTAGTTTTATCTTATTGCCAAGATATGATGAGAGGTATTTAAAAGACACGTAGGCGTACTCAGTACAATATTCTTGAATATTGTGCTGACGTGTATCACATGTAATCTTTTGATTAGGTTGTGGTTATGCTCTTGAAGATCCAGGATAGTGAGAGTTGTGTGGCGAGCTGATGTACAGGTGGACATGTTGTCTTAAGATCCTGTTGTTTAGTTGTAGTACATGTATATGTTTAGTAGTTTGTTGTTCAATATGTAATATCAAATGTTGTAACAATTCATGTTGTAATTATATGTTGAATGGTGAACATGTGTGTATGGTTTTATTATTGTTCATGTACATGTGCTACTGATTGTTTCCTTCTGACTCCCTTGATTTTCTCTTTCTTAGCCTAGTGTGTGGTGTTTAAATTGGGATTCTCGCTGAGGTGAGGGTTTCAATTTGGACGTCACACATCAGATTAAGTTTTAGAAAATCTGGGGACGTCACAGTAGCCCTACTCGAGGATGTTAAGGTCTGAAACCATCACCTATACGTGGTATCAACTTAAGGGGAGACCAAGGGAAGTCTCGACCCCATGTTTACCGTATGCACAACACCTGGACATATTCAAATAGGTTGAGACTGGGGTTAACACTAGAGAATACCAAATGTCAATAGAGTAGATAACACATAGATCCTCCATTTAAAACAATATCGGGTACAAGATTATTAGGGTTTATAAGAAAGAAAATCTTCTCAAGAATACTTCACCAATTAAACCCTAAAACATAGTATTCCCTCTATCATTAGAACACATTTTAATCAGATAGAACAGCAAAGCATGATCAGATTTAAGATGCTAATGATAGATGGGAAAAGATTTATAAAATACGCCTGTTCTTGAAGAGAAGTTGTCTCCTAAGATCTCAAGCTCCAAAAGTGTCAACCATGTTTCAACCCCGACCAAGGGATCACCTCAAAAAAACTATGGTCATCATAGAGTTCAAGAAAGGAGACAAATAGTTCTTATCTGAACCAAGAAAGAAAAGAGAAAGAGAAGAGACCATCCTCTCACTAGTGGCCACCATATAAACACAGTCTAAGGCCTTTGTGAAGAGGAGATCTCCAAGAAGAACCACCATGGATGATCGACGACCATGGATGAGGAGGAAGATGATGGGGATTTCATAGGAGAAATGTGATATAGAAAAGAAGATCACATACCAAGAGAAGATACACCAAGGTCCACCATCAAAAGTTGATCCTAGCATAAGATCTTCAACCTGCACAAAGGATCGATCACCCTAGGTTCAAGTTCTAATCCTTCCTACTCCTGAAGCTCTAAGATGATCTCAAGGTAAAAGGAGAAGTGTAGGGGCAAAAATATTTCTCTCTTGAGATGAGGAAGGGTTATATACCTCATAAGAGGAGGGATGTAAAGATCTTTGAGGTGTCAACACATTAGATCATCAAAGGGCACTTATTCTTCAAAGGATTAATCAGATTTCCTTTGCATACAAATATAGGAAATATCCATGTTTATCTAGCTAGTGTTGCAACCTACTAAGGTTGGTTGACCATATGTCGCGGTCGAGACACTCCATCCATCTTTGTCTTGGTCGAGACACTTTAGGTTTGAAACCCTAGGTCTCTTATGTGCATAGGTCGAGACACTAAAAGATAAGGTGTTTCGACCCGACAAGGTGTTTTGATCCACCGTCACAAGGTTGTCTCAGTCGCGACCATGCATCCCAAGCATGTGTATCGGTCGCGACCCTCACCAAAAGGTGATTTAGTGATTATGACATCAAACCCTAGCATAGTCACCTTATAAAGCAAACCCTAAAATCACCATGGAATGCCATATCACCATACATGATTCCAACCAAGCGCCCCATTGCATGATCTTCTCTCTCATGATGCTTAGGTATAAGAAACACTCTCTTCACATGACAATTGCAAGGTAACCCTCACTTTTTGGTAAATTACAATATGGTCCAAAACATGTACAATATAGCAAGGATAGCTCAAACATTATTCAAATTGGTCCCAATTGAGAATGCAAACATGTCACACGATATTAAATCATTTTAAAATATTAAATTAAAGTTTAAGCATCACATTACACAAATAAATTACAATTGATCATGAAGATAGGTCAGGTGTCTTAAAAGCATAGTATGCTTGAGACGCCCCAGATAGGGTACATCAGGTTTACATGCGGGTACGTCTGGTGTTGTTGATGGTCTAGAGTTGATTGTTGGTGTCATGATGGTTGAGTTCTCCACAGTATCCGATTGAGATGGCATAGCTCGAGAGTCTAGTGTTTGGGGTTCTACTAACATGACCATCAGGTGGTCATTCGAACGGCTCGGGGCCCCGATAGGAGTGTTTCCATCTTTGAGTTGGGGCAGCAAGTATTGGTCGGGAGTGTAGTGTACACATTCTAGAACGTACCACTATTGCGTTCAAATTTTTTGGATGTTTGGAGTTGTTTTCCAATTGACCTGCAATTATTCCTATTAGGGGATGTTGACTAGCCTCCAGTCGAGTGATCTGTGACTCCTGTGCCTTTGTATTGGTTGTGGCATTGTCAAGTTAAGTCTGGTATGCCTCCATCATCTGCTTGAGTGTCTTCATTGGATCTTATGATGGCGTTGACTCTATCTAAAGTGGTGGTTCTTGGTTTGGGTTTTGGTATTGTTTTTGTTACTAGTAGTTTCTGCTTGGAAACTAAATCTGTAATTTCCTTGATTGTGTCGGCCAGTGCAGTTTGATGATGCTTTATCCTGAGTAGCTTGAGGTGAGGTTTGATGAGAAGGACTCTCGACTCTATTTGGGTTTCTATACTAGAAACTCGGGTGGTTGTGAGCCTGATTTGGATTATAGTACTCTTTCCCTAGAATGGTATGGATAGAAGTCATGTCTTCTTTTAGGGTGACTATGTACTGTTGTTCAGCTTCATGTTCGTGGAATGCAGCGTACAATCATTGGTAATGAATTGTGTTGGGATCCACTGTGGTAGAATTTGCAAGATGGTGTGATTATCTACACTTGGGGTGTATGATTATTTCTTTCGTATGCATTGCTAGATTTTTTGAGATTGTCCTTCTTGAAAGAGAGCCTTCAGTGATTTAGATATGGTTTGAGTTTTGAGCAATCTTCCACCATAGATACCTTTAGAACGTCGTTACCCAAGGGTCTTCTCCAATGAATCTGATTTTAGGCAACAAGAATATTGATCTTCAGTGCACTGTCGAAACTCTTGTTGCATAAAATTTCCATTAAAGGGGAGTTAAGAAACTTATTGGTCTCGTCATTGACTCCCACTCTATTTTGATAATTTGATTTTTGGGTATATTGCGATGTGGGCATTTGTGTGCAAGTTCGTTGAATCATTCCCATGCTTCATAGAGGGATTCTCAGTCACCTAATCGAACCTTGTAATTTGACCTATGATCGTATACGTCATTGAGGGCGGATAGAATTTCTCTAGAAATTAGTTCTCCAAAGCTTCCAATGTTGTGATCGGATCCCTCGAAGGATGTTGTACCATGCTCTGCTTTATTGATTAGGGAGTATTTGAAGAGATGCAATCGCATGGCGTCATCAATGATGTATGTTGGCTTCATCGTTGAGCAAAGGTCAATGAATTTGAGGAGGTGTTCCTAACATTCATCTCCAATCCTTCTAGTGAAAGTAGATTTTTGCAAAAGGCTGACCCACTGGGTCCTGATCTCAATCGGATCGCCTGGTGGTTGGACTGGATGAGTCAAGTTGAGCCTTTAGGGATAGAAAATTCCTTCAATTCTTTAGCACACTTTGCTACTTGGGCAGCTTCTAAACTCATCTTTAATTTGGATCTTCTTGCATCCTGGCTTCCACGGTGAGTATTTCTCATTGAGTTGTGATGGCGTCTTCAATTCGTGCTTGAATAGCTGCCTTCGTGGCTACAATGGCTGCCATGTTGTTATCCTTACAAAGACTCTTAAGAGTTCTCTCAATTTCGGGATCAAATAGCAATCCCGAGTCAATACTTTTGGATCTTCACATATGCTAGGAGCACTTGAAAGCGAACAGACTTTCCATAAGTATGATGAGTAGAGTTCTAGAGGATTTTCAATGATATCAAATGTAAAAAAACCTAACTACACCTAAAATTTTAAAAGAATATACAACTATCATTATCCTCGGCAATGGTTCCCATTTTTGATGGGGTTCCAAACGTTATACCAATAAAAACCCTAAAAGATATTACCCTTAGATTTAACAGAAACTTGTGCACTAATTCCCCACTCCACATGAATGGAAGCCTTATTGCAGAATACTTAAGGGTCGAACCCAAAGGACAACCTTTTCAAGTAGTTATATATTTAGAAGAATTTAAGAGTAATATTTATCACCAATAAAGTTGTTGATTAATTAAACTAAATTGTTGTCGATAAGCAACAAAGATTGAGGAAGTAATTAAATGGTGATAAAAAGACTAGGGCATGGGATTTTTCTTACCGAAGCCTATATAACTATCCTAGCAAGTTATAACTCTTAAATTATAGTTTACAAAATAGAGGCTTAGGTATTTCACCCTCATGGGATATTGATTATTGCACAGATCAAACTCTCTTGGAACCGACCAGACTCGATACCCAAGTTCATATTTCATCCAATCAGACTCCCTAACTACGGTCGGCCAGTCTCGGCACGTTAGCAAATCATAACCCAATCACCCTTCTATCTCTTGTTGACACTTCAGGGGATAACAAGATCGTTCTGAAGTTCTAATCATGATTACAACAAGTTGCACATCCACTCTATAGCACACATGCAAAGTGATCAATTTGCAAGGCAAGGAGATACGTAGAATGATACTTTATGTAGCAATATCATTGATGAGTTTAGATACAAACTAGAATAAAATATGGGTTTTTGGGTTTAGCCCCCATGCCTCAGCACAAACGTCTACTCACTCATAGTAAGAGACCATAACAGAAAGATAGAAAGAATAATAGAGAGGGCCATGATGCCTGGTGCGGGAAGACCAGTCTCTCCACTGCGATCGTCACCTCCTTACTCCTCGCTAGGTTTTCACCATGCAAATTGTGGCTTCTAATAACCTATTGGAGACCCTTAGAATGGATGATGGGGTTCCCTTTTATAGATGCATTTTGCGCTACTAAAACCCTAATGTTAGATACATGTGGTCAAAGGCAACTAATTGCATGGCACGTACTCGGTCTAACAGGCGACTCACATGGGTTACTCAATTTGGACCTCGTACTTGGTTCTCTAACAAACTAGTGCAAGTTGAACTAGGGTGACTGGATACAGAGAGTGTGTGTCGATATAGGAGAATCTAGAGGATTTTGGGTAGAGAGCGGCTTGAATAGGACGACTTGCAATGTCGATCGCCTGACTAGGTGATTGGAAGGTGAACACTGGAAAGCTTTTGGGGCCTTCCTTCCCTTGAGGAATGACATCTTGAGGGCTAGATCGTCCTTCTAGGCAATGAAGTGTATATTTGGTTGATTCTGCATAAAAAATGTATACAATACATTAAAGTCTAGAGAAAGGAAGATAATTGCACTTAGAGTAAATCTAAGACTAACACTAAGGGATATAAACATAACAGTCCCTAAAAAGGCGGATAAAATTGTATGCAAATATGGGTATAAATATATTCATCAAACCACACACAAGAATCTAAGGGTTTTTTTTCATAACTAGCATTCATCCACCATTAAAACACTTTCAGGGTGATGCATATGAATTTTATATATATCATATCATATATAGAGGATCTATGGGACATTCCCTAGATTATGTGGTATTTAATCAGATATGCACATTAATCATTTAAATGTTCACATCGTTGCAACAAAGTAAATGATAAAACTAAATGTGATCATATTGATTACCACAGTAGGGAAATATGGCAAAAAAGATGGTAGCGGAAATGAAAAAATTTGTCCATATTTCCTAACTAGAAGATCGTATCAATAATGGTGTATAATGAAAGAGGGTGCAAGATGTACTTTGTCGTGGAGCAAGTCCAACGACTATCCTTTCACAAAGATGTGTTTCCATCTCAAGTAGCACATGGACGGTAGTCGACAGCATCCTCCTGGTGTAACATTCATGGATGGTGGTAGACAACGTCCTCCTAGTGTAGTAGAAAAGGATTCCACTCATCTTTGTAGTCCATGTGGACCACTTAGAACTCCATGTCGTGCATCCTGAGCTGGTGGGAAGGAGTTGCCCCATATGTTGTCAATGTGCCAGCGTCATCTTCTACTCATTTGTTATCTCTCCCTTTCATGGGTAAGACGACTTGGGCTCTCATATACCACAACTGTAAGAAGTTATGTATGTGTGTTTTGAGAGCCTTAGTCATCACCCTTTACATAGGAGTGACTAGGCTAGGGTTTCACAAACCCTGGGGAGAAGAAAGGTTCAGATCTCATGGTTGGGTGGCGGTTGTGCACGACCAATCGATCAACTAGCCAATCCAATTGATTGATTGCCTTGTGGACAGCAACACAATAATTTTAGTTTTAATGTGATGATTAATGTGTGTCGTTTCAAACAACATGACTCATTCAAACTTGTCAATTTGACCCAGTTGATTGATTAGACACTCCAATCGGTCAATTGACATTCAAGGTGCAGGTAAGTTCTTCTCTCTTCCATTTTTCTAAGTTTACTCCATTTTCACAAGCTCAGCTTTCTTCTCCTTATTCTTATTTTTAGAATGGCTTCTTTCTATTGTGATGCTATTTCTTTTTTGTTAGTAGTGAATGTATCTCATTGTTTATTCTCTCCACTATCTTCTTCTTTAATTTCTTTTTCTCCTCTAATCTCAATTTTCTTTTGTATGTACTAGTTATGTAACATTATTTTTCTCCCCTCTACATTTATATTTGTGTTTGTGTTTGCTATTATGATGTTCATATACGTCTAATTATTTATTACACTTATTCTCTCTAATTTCCCTTTGTCTATTCCATAATTTTTCATTTCCTCTTTTACCACCCTAATCATAAAACAACAGCCCCTTATATCCCCCTACTAATTGTTTCAAACCCATCTCTATAGTTGGCTATTGATTATTATTCTTGTCAGATTTTCCTCCATGCACTTTTTCATATTCCCTATCAACAATAATAACTTCTTTTACATAGTGATGATGTTGTCCAATGATCTGTTATAGTTTTTTAGTCATATTTATAGTTACAATAAAGTCTTTTACTATATTTCTTTATACTACTTATTTGTTTATTTTTTGTCACCTTGCAATTTTTGTCATCCACATAGTATCACAAAATTTTGTTAAAATACATGTTAGTATGAAAATATTAATCTTCCTCCTCAATTGCATGTCATACTTGTATTGTCGAACTAATGCATTTTCTTTATATTTTATAGAAGTTTGTTTGATTGCCAATTCGCAACTGCCATCATCCATAGTGTACTGTGTTTGTTGTTTCAAATCTTTTCTAGTTGTCTCCATTAGAATCATAGAGAGTTGTGGAACCCCTATAGGGATTAGACCCTATCACAAGAGTTGCGGTTAATTCCATATGGATCCACTTATCTAGCATTGAATTACATCATCCTCAAAAATAAAAACAACTCTCATGGTATTGTATGTGACTTGAGCGGGAAGGCCATTAGGAGGTGGTGAATCATCTGAAGCAACACTTATCTCACATAAAGGGTAATGTGGAAGCTTTCCCTAAATTTGATAATTACATCAAGTAAGAAATTAGGCAGAACATGGAGGAGATTTGAAAGAAGGTCGACAAGTCAAAAATATGTAGCAACTATACAAGAAGAAGTTGACCTTACCATAGCTAAAGGAATGAGATTGATGAACATTACTCAACACCACCCCCATCTTAGATTCCTCAATGCGCCAAGTAGGGAACAAGGAGGATATATACAAGAACAAAAAAGAATAGGTGAATACATATATATGGCTTGGTGTGTTTATCAATTTGAAATTTCTCATAATGTGATTTAATCTAATTCATTTTTGTCAATATGCAAGGTTGTTGGGCGGTATGGAAAGAACTACAAGCCCTTGTCTTACAATGAGGCTTGTGAGTCTCTATTGAAAGTGGAGGTTGAGAAGACAAGAAATGGTCAACAACCGCATTGAGAAATGTGGGGGACATGGGTGCACCATTGTGATAGAAACTTGGAGTGATAGGAGAGTCTTATTGTGAATTAAAAATGCATTTTCTTTAGTCAATTGATGCCTCTTTTTAGCATCACACATGAGAATATATTATGTCTTTTGTTGATGGATGCATTTAGGAGGTAGGTCTGGATAAATGTTATTTAAATTGTTACAAATAATGTTTTTGCAAATGTATTAGTTGAAAGAATGATGGAGGATAAGTCACCCAACATTTTCTTGGCATTTTATACAATTGATGTCATTGATTCGGTACTAGTGGAGTTTGTCAAGGAGCAAAGTATTAAGACTACTAGAATAATGGAAGGGCAATTTTGGCTACATGCATTCTCACACAAAATCTTTGAGATCGATGCTCAAATTCACTAAAAAGGGGGATATTTTGAAACAAAGAGTCACCACATTTGTTTCTTATTTCTTGACATTGTAGGTCTTCTTGACAAGAAGGAAAAGTTGAGGCTTTTGTTCACTTCTAATGAATGGAGCCAATGCAAGAGTTCCAAGACAAGAGCAAGTGATAAAGCTGCATCGACATTCTTGGCTCCAAGTTTTTGAAATCAAGTTTCACTATCCGACGAAGTGTGCATACCTTTGATCTATTTACTAAGAATCATTGATGGTGATAACAAGTCTCCAATCTGATTCATATATAGTGGATTAGAAGCTACGAAAAAATAGATAATTTCCCCCTTCAAGAGACTTAAGTCTTGTACATGCCATTCATCAATGTCATCTTCATTAAATCCATAACCATATTATATATATATATATAGCCTTAAGGTGGTGTGTGCATGGTGGAGCAGCACATGTGCTAGAAATAGCCATCTAAATTCTCAACCTAACTTCGTCCTCTGCATGTAAGAGGAATTGAGGTACTTTGGAAGGGATACTTGACTCATATACATTAGCTCGATTGATTACTTTGAATTATGTGGACTATTTTATTCCCCTCAAATTTGTTCATGTTTTAAAATGATAGATCCACATTTAGAAGATGAATAAACTTGTGGTTAAAAGGTTTAATGGCTTGGTCCCTACCATGGGTTCATCAAGGACTAACATCAATGGACCTAACAAAGACATGTGGTTCTATATAGGACGGTGTCCTCAATGTGATGCCATCCTTATAGAGAATAGGCCACACCAAAAATATCTTGCTAGGCCTAATCATCTAACCTCCAACAAACGTGTCACTCTACCCCCCTCCCCGCAGACTCCCTGATGACCCCTTGCCACAAGTGTCTGAAACATGATCACTAGAAATTAAAATGGCGCTTAGATGGAGTTATCGTCTTTGCTCATAGTTTGGAAACATGTCATTCAAATGCCACTCACACCATCAATACCATTTGTCCTACCACAAGTAGACATCATTGTTACTACAACATCCCCACAACCTATCTCTTTCCTCTCCTCCTCTCACCTCTTCATGTTGGGGTTCCAACCACTATCCTCTCGTTACAAAGGTGTTGTTTCATCTCTACGATGACATATCCCACATAAGAGACCTAGAAGAACATATGCATAAAGCAATCATCATCTCATGGGAAGGTGGTCAAACTAGATCCTGGTGAAAATGCTCTCCAACTCATGTGACCCAAATCTATTCTTTACAAAAGATATTCTAGATGCAGAGCTTTGGTGAGGTTTTCAAGAAAAGTTGGAGAAGAAAAGGAGCCACTTCTCTGTGATGGCGGCCTCTCCTTCAACATGCATCACTAGCACCATAGAATAGGTGAGTGTGCACAAGACGATTGGTTGCTTAGACTAGGCGATCTCCCTCTTAATTGTAGACCAAACTCAGTCATCCATCAGATTTTGCAGCCCTTTGGCCACTACCTCGACATATCCGATTAGCAATAATCATATTTAAACTGCTCAAAACTTCTTGTTATAGTGATAGCCAATGGTGAGGATGTGGCAATCTTCCTTTGGGACCGAGATCACGGGTTTTTGGTTCCTATGAAAAGAATGACCTTCATCAACCACAGATCCAATGTGATGTAGTGCTTCAAACATGTCCCAAACAAAGCCATTCTTGTTGATAGACCCATGGATAGAGGAAACAATCCACCTCTCAAAGACAACAACTGGCCATTCCATCACCGAACAAGGTGCTTCCACCCCCACTCTCCATTACCCTTGCCCCAAAGGCCATTTCCCTTATCCTCTAGAGGCCAACTAATGAAAGACTAAGAATGAAGCTCGGGTGATCAGGTGATACTTACAGCCCATGCCTAGCTTCATCAAAGATCGATCTCCCCCCATTAGTCTTGGTAGTAGCGTGGACGGGTCAAATGGGTGGTAGACACTGATGGAAACCAGTGTAAACTCTATATTCTCTCTTTCAGAGACATGATACTAGAAATGTACACATCAAGACTATTGAGTTGATAGTTATACATTGCCCATATTTTGATAATGACTTAACCATTCCATTCTTATGTATCTAATATGTTTGTTCAGGATTGATTTCAGGCTTTAGGTACATGAAAAGGATCAAATTACACAAGTCCTAGCTTGTTTAAGTTCAAGTCAAAAGCAATACAAGTGCGGGTCTTGGGAAATCACTCCAAATGACCTTAGATGATTTTTGTAATCACTTGTATAGATGATATGACTTGTAACTATGATGAGAAAAAATCAAGGGCACTTAATTTCAACATTTGATCACTCAAAAGTCGATTTAGAAAATTTGTCAGATGTTGTTTATCGGTCGAGTTGGAAACTCGACCAATCCAGTGATGGATTTTCTAGAGAGATTAATCGGTCGAGTTGTAAACTCACAGAACTTGGCCGATCGATCAACTAGGAAAAACAAAATTTGACTCATCGGTCGAGTTTCCCAGGGAAAACTTAACTGATAGTTTGAAAGTTAGCTTTGTCACTTAGTGGATCAGTCGAGTCATCTCTATTGAAACTCGATCGAATGTACTGTATGGAAAACACACACAAAAAAAGATTATAACCATTGGAGAGTTGTTTTGAGCGAGGATAGATCTATTGTAATTATAAAATGGCTATATTTCGTCCTTAAGTGATCCCACACTCAAGGGAACACCCACAGTTATAAATAGGACCTTTTGGAGTTCATTCCAAGTTTGTTCATTCATTCTATTCTAAGTCCTTATTATAGTTGAGTGTGTTGCAACTCCTTGAGACCCTTTCTCTCTCTCATTTACAAAGCATTTCGTGATTATGAGTAAGTTAGGCCAGTTGTAAGAGAGCTATCTTCATGTGCTTGTAAAGCTCTCATTCCATTCCATCTTCCCTACCCCCTTTCTCAAAGAAGAAAAGGTTGAAGCAAGGTACTCCAAGTGAAGGTGAAGGTGAAGTTGTTGTTCTTCTTCAAGGTTGAAGAAGAGGTGAAGATCTACTCTGGGTGAAGGAGAAGGGCAAGGCCAAGATTCATGAAGAGTGGGAAAATTCATTCAAGGCAAAAGACTTAATGAAAATGTGGGTAAGTCCTTGTTGAAGGCTGAAGACATCTTGATCAAGTGGGTAAGTCCTTGTATAGGTGGAAGACTCTTGTCTTGAATAGGTAAGTCCTTGGATGTATGGTGGTCTCCTTGTATATCTAATGAATGAATACAAGTATACACGAATTGCAAAGTCCTAGAGGTTGACCTCTCTAGGAAGTGGATTGACTCTCTCCTAGTTTGGAGAGTGGAACCACTCTAAACCACCTTGTCCAAGTGCTTGTTTCAATTTCTCTCTTTCTTGCTATGCTTGCTTAGTTAGAACTTCAAATTGCTTTTAAGCTATTGGTTTTGATTAATATAATTTGAGCGTACAACTTATCTTGTGAGAATTTTGAAGCTCTATTCACCCCCCTCTAGAGCCCTAGATCCGACAAGTGATATCAGAGCCAAGGATCTTCTCCAACAATCTCCCACGAGACGAGAAGATAGGAGACAACCTACTTTGTTCACTCAACCTAGAGGGAGGCTTCTCCATGCATCCTTCGGTCTTCGGCGGCACCAACTTCCTCTATTGTAAGAGGCATATGCAATTCTACATTCAAGGCATGAACTTTGATATGTCGAAGGTGATGGTCACAACCTACAAGGAGACAATCGAAGTTGTTTCAACATGGAAGAAGTTGCACTAAAAGAAGTCCAGCTCAATGCCAAAGTCATGAGCATCCTCTATGCAGCCCTTACCCCAATAGAGTTCAACTGCATCTCATCGTGGGACACCACCTATGAGATTTGGGATAAATTGTTCATTACCTATGAGGGCACAAAGCAAGTCAAGGAGGCTAAGATGTACATGTTGAACAGCCTTCTAGAGAACTTCAAGATGGGCAACAAAAAAGGGATTCTGGAGATGTACTCTGGCTCAATGTTATCATAAATGGCTTAGCTGCTTTGGGCAACACTTTTGATAGAGGTGTAATCAACTCCAAGATCTTGAGGACTCTACCAAAGATATGGGACTCAAAGGTGACCTCCATTGAAGAAGTAAGGAGCCTTGGTGACATACCAACCGAAGAGCTCATTGGCAACCTCCAAGCTCATGAGCCAAGGCTTGACAAGCAAGAAGAAAAATCCAAGCAAGAAGAGAACGAAGTCAAGAAGATCAAAGATAGAGCTTTCAAAGAACAAGTGGAGGCAGTCAACCTTCAACAACAACTTGCTTGTCAGACATCTCCCTCCTCCTCTAGTGAAGATGATGGCCCTAGTGAGCATGAAGCCAACTACACCAAGGGCAAGCACTTTAAGGGAAAGTAATCCTTCTCCTCTACTCCTAGATGCTACAAGTGTGGATAAAAGGGACACTACAAGAGTGAATGTTCCAAATCAATAAAGACACACCACAAGGGCAGCTCCAAGAAGAAGGAAGAGTACAAAAAAGGAGAGCAAGTACAAGAGGAAAGAAAAGACACAAGAATGTAGCTCATGCAGCTTAGGAGGAATCATCCTCAAGTGGCTCTAGCTCCGAAGAAGATGGAGAGTTCCACCTTGCACTCATGGCCTCTACTAGTGAAGAAATTGGTGAGGTAAGTGAGGCAAAAGGTAGATGGATTGTCGATAGTGACTGCACTAAGCATATGACAGGTGATATAAGCCATTTCAACAACTTTACTAAAAAGAAAGGAGGTTTGGTTACCTTTAGGGACAACAAAAAAGGTAAGGTTAAAGGTGAGGGTGATGTAGGTGAATCCTTGTGCATCAAGAATGTTCTCTTCATGGGGCCTACAACACAATTTAATAAGTGTAAGTCAATTATGTGATAATGGTTACCATGTGTTATTTACTTCTTTTGAATGCTTGATTCTAGATTCCCTCACCTATCAAGTCATATATAAGAGAACTAGAAGTGGTAATCTTTATGTAATTGTTCTTGACTATATTAATCTTGTTGTTGTAGATGCCTAGTAGTCAACTCGAATGATATTTCTCTTTGGCATCGCCGGCTTGGTCATGTAAATATGCATCAGTTGAAGAAGTTGAGCAAAAAGGACTTGGTCAAGGGACTTCGTAAATTGGATTTTAAAAAGAATGAGGAATGCCAACTTTATACCCAAGGAAAGCAAACCAAGTTCTCCTTCAAATCCAAAGGAGTCCTTAGTACCAAGAGAGCTCTTGAACTTCTCCACATTGATCAATTTCAACCAATGAGAACTCAATTGCTTCGTGGTTCCAAGTATTGTCTTGTTATTGTCGATGATTTATCTAGCTTTACTTGGACCTTCTTTCTCATTTCCAAAAGTGATATGTTTGATGTTTTCTCGAGTTTTTATAAACGAGTTGAGAATGAAGCTTCTTGCTGGATCGTTTCCATCCGTAATGATCATGGGGGAGAATTTGAAAATGATCTTTTTCAACATTTTTGTGAATAATCGGGCTCTGCACATAACTTCTCTTTACCTCGAACA
Organism: Alisma plantago-aquatica; assembly: GCA_963693085.1. NCBI lineage: Eukaryota > Viridiplantae > Streptophyta > Magnoliopsida > Alismatales > Alismataceae > Alisma > Alisma plantago-aquatica. The sequence continues at coordinate 1,017,949,961 of OY856411.1, forward strand.
CCTCAACAAAATGGAGTTGTAGAGAGGAAGAATAGGTTACTACAGGATATGGCTAGGACCATGCTTTTAGAGTATGACACTCCAAAGAATTTTTGGGCCAAAGCTGTCAGTACCTCATGCTTTTGTGCAAAAGTGAGTTTTTACACATCCTTCTTTATAGAAAAACCCCTATGAGCTATGGTGTGGTATAAAGCCTTCCATCAAGTATTTCCATTTTTTGGATGTCCTTGTTTTGTTTTAAATAGGAAACATTCTCTCGACAAGTTTGATCTGAAATCTTACACGGATTTTCTTCTTGGCTATAGAACTACTAGCAAGGCTTATAGAGTGTTTAATGTTGATCTTGCTAAAGTAGAACAATCTATAAATGTTAAGTTTATTGAGACTAGCCACTCTATTCCCAAAGATATTGTTCCAAATGATGATGTTGCAGGTGAGGTAATTCTTATTCTAAAAGAACTCAACATCACCCACAAGGATAAAGAGGTGGTCATTCAAGAAGAAGAGAAATATGAAGAGAAGAAGGATCCAACTCCCCAATTTGCAAAGAATCATCCAAAAGAGCTGATTTTAGGTGATCCATTTGAAAGATTGAAGATGTGGGTTGCATTTAATAAATAACAAGCCAACATTGCATTCATCTCACAACTCAAGCCAAAGAACGTCAAAGAAGCTCTTGGGGATGATGAATGGATCCTAGCTATGCAAGAAGAGTTGGAGCAATTTGAAAAAAACAAAGTATGGACCCTAGTTCCAAGATCAAGTGATAAAAATATCATTGGCACCAAGTGGGTCTACCGCAACAAGCTAGATGAAAGTGGCAAAGTGGTAAGGAACAAAGCAAGGTTAGCGGCTCAAGGCTACAATCAGTATGAAGGTATAGATTTTAATGAAACATATGCACATGTAGCTAGACTTGAGTCCATTCGCATGTTTCTTGTTTTTTCTAGTTATAAAAACTTTCTTCTAAATCAAATGGATGTTAAAAGTGTATTTTTGAATGGTACAATTGAGGAGGAAGTGTATGTTGCACAACCCCCGGGTTTTGAACATGATAGTTTACCTAACCATGTTTATTTGTTGCAAAAAGCTCTCTATGGACTCAAACAAGCACCGAGAGCTTGGTATGAGAAATTAATGAACTTTTTATTAGATCATCGTTATATCATAGGCAAAGTAGATTCTACCTTGTTTCTAAAGCACACTTCTAACAATTTTCTTATCATTCAAATATATGTTGATGATATCACTTTTGATGGAACTAACCTTAATCTTTGCAAAGAAATTAGTGATCTTATGCAGAGTGAATTTGAGATGAGTATGATGGGTGAGCTCACATTCTTCCTCGGCTTTCAAATCAAGCCAACTAAATATGGAAACTTCATCAAACAAGACAAGTATACAAGTGAGCTACTTAAGCGCTTTGGGATGGAGAACACCAAGTCGATGGACACACCCATGTCAAACACCACCAAACTTGATAAGGATGAAGAAGGTGAAAAGGTAGATGAGAAGTTCTATAGAGGTATGATTAGAAGTTTACTTTACTTAACTGTCTCTAGACCTGATATAATGTTTAGTGTTGCCGTGTGTGCTAGTTTTCAATCAAATCCTAAGAAATCACATCTTATATCTATTAAGAGGATTTTAAGATACTTAGCCAAAACTCCAAATTTGGGTCTATGGTATCACAAGTCACGGGACTTTACTCTTATGGCTTATAGTGATGTGGATTATGTAGGATGTTTGATTGATAGAAAGTGTACAAGTGGCACTTACTTTCTCCTAGGACCATGTTTGGTGTCTTGTTTCTCCAAGAAATAGAGCATCGTGGCATTATCAACCACCGAGGGTAAATAAATTACAGCTGAGAGTTGTTGTGCCCAGGTCCTATGGATGAAGTAAATGTTTCAAGGCTTTAACATTCATTTTGATGTTTCTCCTATCTATTGTGATAATACTAATGTAATTAACTTGTCATATAATCCTATCTTGCATAGTAGAGCTAAGCATATAGAGTTTCGCCATTTATTTCTTCGTGATCACATTGCCAAAAAGGATATTTATATCACGGATGTGGATACGAAAGATCAATCGGCAGACATTTTCACTAAACCCCTAGCTAGAGAGAAATTTAATTTTATTAGATCTAAACTACTCATAATTTCTTTGAATGAATTCCATGTGCCTTCTACCTAATTTTCATCTATCCTATATGTTTTTCCTAATTTTTTATCATCTTTGCTTGCTTATATGCTAAAAATCAATTTTCATATTCTTTTTGCCTTATTTTTGGATATTTTCCGCAAACGCTTATTTTATCGCAAAATAGTACCCAGTGATGAGTGGTATGTGCCTAAGTATGTTTAAAATACAAACTAGACTTGAAAAATAAATTTAATTAGCACTCAAATGGCTAGAAACTAGAATTTCTAATGTCGGTTCAATTGGACCATCGATCGAGTTCCCAACTCGACCGATCAGTGGCCGAGAGATTTTTCAAGAGCCGATCGGTCAAGTTTCCGAGTCATAGAACTCGACCGGTGTTCGGGCTAGAGCAAACATAAGTTAGGTTCGACTAACTTTTCTCCCTCTCAACTAGAGAAAAATCGATCGATCCAACCTCTAGCTCCTTCAAGATCTCAAACCTAGCCCCGGCCTTCCTCTCCCTAGCCCTAGTTCAACCTAAATCGACCTCCCTTGACCTATTTCCCATCAACCCTAGGTGTGTGGACAAGTTGTAGTAGTGTTTCTCTTGCTTTTGCTCTCTCCATCCTCTCTATTTTGTTTCCATGGCGTCCAACAGGAGAAAGAGAGTGGTCCCAACTGGTGCACCATCTTCATCTTCCAACTCGCGTCTCATACCCTTTGACGATACCTTCTTTGTCTCCAAGGTATAAGGAAATCCTTCTTAGAAATATCATTTTCCTTTATGTGCCCTTTTTGCGCCAACCCCACATAGACAAAGGGTCATCGATCAAGTAGCCAAGTTGCTATATAATCACCATCACTCCGCCTTGTGTGTCGAACGCTTAACAATTCCACTACCAGCACGAAAGTTGTTCATGAATTTTATGCTAACTTGCAATGAAATTATGACACACTCATACCCCCACCAAATGCTCAAGTAGTCCTCACTTCCATGATCGCCAGGAGGAAATTCCATGTCTTCGAGGATACCCTAAACATCTTCTTCGCGGGTACTGAGGTGACTGACACTTTGAGGAAGGACTCCCCCGAGTATTTTGACCTAGTTGACCCAGAGGCCTTCTACAAGACATATGATCTTACTCTCCCTGATATTCATAAATACTTAAAAAAGCTTTAGTTCCCCTATAGGAAGAAGTGTACCCTTCCCTCCTCCTCCTTAGACCTCAAGAACCGCATACTTTCCCTAGTTGTTAACTGCAATATTCATCCCAAGAAAAATCATACTGAAATTGTAATTATATTTTGTCTCTTAAAGAACATCAGAGTCAAATGGTATCGATGTGTCCTTCACCACATGACCTATTTTGACTCTAGTAAGAACACTCGTGGCACCCACCCACCCTACCCAGCCCTGATTTGTGGTCTTTTTCAATCTGCCATTGGAAAATCTCTTTTCCATGACCTGCACTACAAACCATCCAGAAAAGGAGTTTGCATTAGTGAGACCACACTTCAAGAGTATGTGTCTATCCCCTCCTCTACCACACAAGGAGCCTCTGCCTCTACCTCGACCTCTACATGTGCACCTCCACCACCTCAGCCTACCCGACCTGTTCGCGCCTCTTTTCATGTGTCAAACGAAACCCTTATGGGCCACATGATGCATCAGCAGGCATATAACCTTTAGGTTCATGAGCACATGCATCCAGATCTATGTGTCATCATGTCCAACATGAACCTATCATGTGCACACCCTAATCCTACCTACCAGCCCTACCTAGGAGGTGACTATGCATCCTATGCATATGATCACTTTTACCCTGTCCATCCACATGCTGCTTCTGCTGCTACACCCTCTACTGTTGGTGGATCTACCCACATTGTGCAGCCTCTTCCTGTTGGCCCTTTGGCCACCCTCCTTTCTAGTCTTGGTACTTATGCTTCCTCCTTCCCACAGGCCAATGAGTTTCATGCTATTGGCATATCTCGGGCTGAGCAGAATGCCCATTGGCCCGGTGGTGGTTTTGGTTCCCTTGTTGATGAGGAGATGCCAGACCATCCTGATGAGGAAGTTGTTTCTGCTAAAGAGGAGGCCTCTAAGGATGATGGTGATGATGGTTCTGATGGCTTCGCTGGTGATGAAGGAGATGTTGTTGTCTCTGCTACACCTTCAGATGGAGATGACGACTATGAGTCGGAAGCCTCTACTGATGATGTTGATGACGATGTTGATGATGTGGACATAGATGACCTAGATGTTTAGATTTTCTAGTTTTTAGTCTAGATGTTGATCATATATATCTTTCTAAGCTATTTTGTACTAAAAACATCTTGGCACATTTTTTTAGATGTACTATTTTATCATCATGTTTTCAACGTTTTAGCTTGTAGTTGTTTATGAGGACATGCTCTCTGCGCAGTAATCTTAATCATATGTACACTTACTCTTTAATTTACTATACCTCATGAGTTGGTGTCATGTTTGCCATATTTTTATTATGACTTAGATTATTTGTTTCTCTCGTCTCTGTTTGGTGTATGCTTTGAGATTGCATGTTGTGGATGTATGTTTGGTTGTGCTTGGAGAAGACTCGTTTATGTGCTCCTCTACCCCCCTTCCTTTTTGATAATGTCAAAAGGGGGAGAGAAGTTCAATGTTTTGAAGGTCAACCATAATGCTTTAATTGTCTATGTGATTATTTTCCTGTTCATTATATGCTTTATCATGTGACTTGCTAAAGGACCATATAGTATATAAATATATTGCATTTCTTTGTGTAGATAGACTAACTATGCAGGTAAGAGTAAGTATAGATTGAGGGGGAGCAATTGACATTGTTCAAATCATGAACCCCGTACAACTCGCAAGGCAAAGATATAACTTTACATATCTTTTTCAATATGATTGAGGAATGGTTTGTCGTTGTCAAAAAGGGAGAGAATGTTGACTTGAGAGTTATACATTGCCCATAGTTTGATAATGACTTAATCATTACATTCCTATGTATCTAATATTTTTGTTCAAGATTGATTTCAGGCTTTAGGTACATGAAAAGGATCAAATTACACAAGCATATTTTGCTTAAGTTCAAGTCAAAAGCAATGCAAGTGCGTATTTTGGGAAATCGCTCCAAATGACCTTAGATGGTTTTTATAATCACTTGTATTGATGATATGACTTCTAACTAAGATGAGAAAAAATCAGGGACACTTAATTCCAACGTTTGATCACTCAAAAGTCAGTTTAGAAAATTTGTCACGTGTTGTTTATCGGACCCTTTGGAGTTCATTCCAAGTTTGCTCTTTCATGCTATTCTAAGTCCTTGATATAGTTGTGTGTGTTGCAACTCCTTGAGCCCCTTTCTCTCTCTCATTTATAAATCATTTCATGATTATGAGTGAGTTAGGGCAGTTGTAAGAGAGCTACCTTCATGTGCTTGTAAAACTCTCATTTCATTCCATCTTCCCTACCCCTTTTATCAAAGAATAAAAAGTTGAAGCAAGCTACTTCGAGTGAAAGTGAAGTTGTTATTGTTCTTCTTCAAGGTTGAAGAAGAGGTGAAGATCTTCTCCAGGTGAAGGAGAAGGGCAAGGCCAAGATTCAAGAAGATTGGCAAATTCCTTCAAAGACAAAGACTTGATGCAAGTGTGGGTAAGTCCTAGTTGAAGGCTGAAGACATCTTGATCAAGTGGGTAAGTCTTTGTGTAGGTGAAAGACTCTTGTCTTGAATAGGTAAGTCCTTGGATGTATGGTGGTCTCCTTGTATCTCTTATGAATGAATATAAGTATACACGGATTGCAAAGTCCTAGAGGTTGACCTCTCTAGGTAGTGGATTGACTATCTCCTAGTTTGGAGAGTGGAACCACTCTAAACCACCTTGTCCAAGTGCTTGTTTCAGTTTCTCTCTTCCTTGCTATGCTTTCTTAGTTAGGACTTCAAATTGCTTTTAAGCTATTGGTTTTGATTAATATAATTTGAATGTTTAACTTATCTTGTGAGAATTTTAAAGCTCTATTCACCCCCCTAGAGTCCTAGATCCAACAAAGACAACTATCAAAATATGAAGGGGGGGGTTATCAGTGGTCGGATAGGGAACACGCAAACCAACAAACCTTTTTCCCAGTCTCAAGAGCAAGACATGATCCTTCTCTCTACAAATCAATCCAGGAAACGAACACATGATAGAGGAGATAGAGTACACATACTTCAAGAGTTGTTTGGCAAGATATCATGAACAAGCTAGACAAATCCTTCCTGAACACGAGCAAATATTCTCTTCAAGCATATTTCCTCTCTTTTTTATGGAACACAAAATCATTGTCTGGAATGTTTGGGGCATTGGTGATACCAAGACCAGAAAGCAAATGAGATGTTTGATGAAATGCCAACCTGAGGCATTTGCCATCCTTGAACCTTTCTTGCAGTTAGATCAAGCAACACTAATTAGAGACATGTTGGGTTTTAATTGGGACTCCACCAATAGATCGTTGGATTCAAAGATTTGACTTTTAGCTCACCTCTCTTCCAATTTGGTTGTTACCTCAGTGGATGATCAGTAACCATAATGGAGATGACGAGGGATCCAGGAGGATAAAAATGATTGTAGTGTATGGAGCTTGTAAAGCACTAAAGAGTTGGAAGTTGTTGAACATTCTGGTGAACATCAGCAACACCATGCTCGAACAACGATGGATGGTTTGTGGTGACTTTGATGTCATCCTGATTGGAAGGGACAAAGCGGGTGGAGGCACTCCAAATGCATAGGTCATTAAGGATTTCAATGGCTTGTACAAGATGTGGGTGTCCATGAACTACCTTTGAAGGCTCCCCTTTCACTTAGGCTGACAAGAAAGAGGGAAGATCCACCAAACAGGCATGCCTAGATCACAGTTTCATCAAACGGGATACCCTCCTTTTTGTTTATTTTGTCAAACAGAATCATATGAAGAAGACTCTTTAGGAGTGGGACAAACACGGAGTAGGCAAAATTTTTGCTAATGCAATAGCTTGCTAGTGCAAGGTATGCGATTTACAAGCAAAATGGGATGGCTCTAACGAACCCATGGCTATTCAGGAGCTCGTACTTGCAACTTAGAGCTTGAACAAGCTCTTAACATGGAGGATTGTTATTGGAAGGAGATGAAAGGCAACAAATGGCTTAAAGGCAGAGATCACAATACCCCCTTATTTCACAATCAAGTTCGCTTCAAAGGGGGGAAGATTTTTCTTAAGAAGTTGTGCTCTAAAGATGGATCATGGATACATGATACTAGTTGATTATTCAAGAAGCTATTTCTTTTTGCTCTAACCTATTTGTGTCTTCATCCCCTCCCTCGTCACTTCTAATAACAACTTGGCTTTCTGTTCCCCACCCAATGAACAAGAGATTTTTTAGGCTCTCAAAAAATCTCAATCAAGATAGTGCTCCTGCACCCAATGGTCTCACATGGTCTTTCTACCGTGCAGCCTGGCATATGATCGGGAAACATGTGATGGATGTGGTGATGCATTGCTTCTCTGGAGGAGATGTGTTAAGAAGCCTTAAATGCATCAATCTATATGCAATACTAAAGGTGGACGAGCCTGAGCATCTATTGGATAATAGGTTGTTGAGTATAGGTAACTTCATCATGAGTTTGACCTCTAAGGTGTTAGCCATGTGCTTTGCAACCTTGCTCCTTTCTCTCATTTCTCCTAAGAAAAATGCTTTTGTCAAACAGAGAGACATGGGCAACAACATCATACTTGCACAAGAGTTATGCCATGACTTGGAATAGGGACGATGGGGGGAACATAATCTTCATAGTCGACATGTCAAAGGCTTTTGACATAGTTGACTGGGCTTTCGTAGAAAATGTCTTGAGAAGCTTTGGGTTCAATGATCAAGTGATCAACCT